>JTDE01001374.1:94543-122351 GCA_014338405.1 Paragonimus skrjabini miyazakii | reverse complement strand
GAGATGGCTGTGTCGCAGTCAATGGCGTACCTGTATCCATACCATTTCTAGTTCTTCCACTTAGTCTTGTTTTCATAATTTTCAATCTTCTTAGTAACGTTTTCTTCTAGGATATTCCACGTCACTGTTGAGGTGAGCGGCGGCCCGAGCCACAGTACCTTTTGGTCAGGCTGTTGTGATGATGAAATATGTATCGAACAAATTAAAAGATATCTTTGATAGTCGCAGTTGGTCGTTCTATTGAGGGGGTTTCCGGTTTTCAATGTTTTGTTGTTGTAGTAGTGCTGTTAGTTTGTTGCTACAGATCTTGGGAAAAATCGTAGTCTACATTATGCCTCGTTAATTTGACTTGTCTCTCCCGCTATGCGGCTGCCCCTCCAGAATGGTCCGCAATACACGCGCCAATGCGTTGGGTATTTCTTCTCCATTTAAGCATGTACTACGATAGTGTGATTCAGAGCGGATATTATACGGATGAACTGTTTCAACATAATCAAACGTGACAGGAAAATCTCCTTGTGGTGATATCATTTCGACGCTTTTTTATTATTTCTTTATTATTACTGTTCTGTAACAGTTGGATTACAATTTCTCGTATATTGCATATCGTTTGTATGTTACAGCGATAATTTCCTGGTAGCTCGTTATTCGCGGTAGATTTTGGCAAGTGTCTGTTATCCACGTTGCTAATACAGTGATGAATAACACCTAGTCATCAAGTATGCAGTTTTATCGTTTATAATTGCGTTTATTACCAGTCAAAAACTAGAATAAAAAAAAGGGTCTGATTGTCCAGTGAATCATACTGCCAATTTGATGCCAGACATCTCCTTCCTGATTGCCTGTAACGCGGCCAGACAGTGTATGGATACACAGAGACGACCAATTGCATCGGCTTTCGCGAAGTTGACGGATTTCGCATGTACACGTAATACTGATGGATAGAATAAAATGGATAGAAACGTCTCGATTGCTCAAGATGAAAGTATAATTCAGACTGTTTACAGGATTAAAAACACGTTCCCCGCATACGTTATTGCGTTCCTCTCGCAATACATTAAGAGCATTGCTTTCCTTGATAAGAAATGGATTAACATTCCGTGATGATATTAGCAGCTTTTAACTGGGACGATGATACAAGCAATTCAGAATGAATACTCAGTGTGACGACTATGTTGATTCTCAGGTTATGGTTCATTATTGGTGAAACGATATATGACCAATAGAATGATTTATAACGGTCATTTGTGCTATCGCACACTATTCGCTTTTTTGCCGCTTTCATGGTCGCCTTCCTTTCGGTTCGGGCATAACGTGATGATAGGACTGAAAGAATTACCACTAACATGGTCACTACTGATAATTTCTAAGTAAAGCGACATTTTCTCGAAACACATTTTAGTGAAACGATCAGAAACGTTATTACGCACGATTTATGGCCTGGCAAACTTCTCTGTATATCATCTAGTGTGTACTATGAAACAAGACAGATGTAAAACTAAACATTCAATGGAAACATGTGGCAGCATATGACAGTAAAGAATATGTCGAAGAAGTTTTGACAGTATTCGTCGTACTGCATGCCAATACCATGAACATAATGGTTTTCTTCCGTCCATGGATATCCGCTTTACTCGAAGGACTAACAGTTTGGTGCAGCACTTGTTTGATCGTGAATGTAATTTGAACAGCGGATACTTACACTATGATAGTTTCGTGCCAAGAACTTATAAAATAGGCTTCGTCAAAAGGTCCCTACAACGCCGATTGAGAGCCGCTGTATTACGGATGTATAATGACGCAGAGGTCATGCTATCTTACACCACAAGCCGGATTTCAGTTCTACCTCTAAAATCTCAGATTCCTTCGTCCGCCAAATTTCATATCCTTTACCGGTTTTCATGTAGGTGCCAGGTTGACTATATTGGCGTGACGGAGCGGCAGCTGAAGTTCCGGATCTCGGAACACATCTCGGTATGGGTGAGGAGACGTGGAAGCTGACACACATGTGAACACAACAACCACCACACACCACCGGCATCAGTGATCGCTTGTCCTTTTCTGTAGAGCCATCTCCGGGTAGATTCTATGCAGGCGTTCATAGTCGATTGCATCACTGATGGGCGCCAGTCGTTACGGTATGGTGAAGTGATTGTTCTGAGACTTTAGTGTCCACCTCTTTGTATGAAGACCATGATAACGATGCAATTGACTGATTAGCGGATAGCTCTACTATATGTTTATTTCGTACGTTCAATTTCACATTTGGACCCTGTTTTCCGTTCTATAGACTCCTCTTCTGTAGTATGCGTTTGGTAACACGTCAAAATTTGTCAGGCCACTAATCGTGCTCAGTAACGTTTTTGACTGTTCTACTAAAATACGTTTCGGGAAGCACTAACAATTCTGTGGCATGTGTACGTGAACGAAAACTTGTTGAAGTTTTTCTGTCCTCTTAAATCATAAGCTAGCATATTGCATCTAGCAACAGGTTAAAATTGGACTGTGAACGGAGAAGTCAAAATGTTTTTTGCACAGTCTTTCATGCATATTGTGTTGCATCTTACCAAGTAAATACCACCAGCTGCGGCTTTGTATTCCACGATTCAATGGATATTTTGAAGCAAAACAAGTGGAATCTATTCTGTAAATTCGCCGCTGGCGATTTAAGGCAATTCACTCAGTAACGCGTATTCGACAATTCCAATAACGCTTATTCAGACGGTCGGGTTAAAGGGACTATCTTCCAAGTCCAAAAAACGTCAGAAAAGATGATCAAAAGGATTGGAATTTATACAACAAAGGTACTACCTCATCTTGAATGTGAATCAACCGGATACACAAATTATTTAGCAGTGGAGTTCAAAATAAGCGTAACTAAACACGTGTTCACAAACCGCCACCAATCAATGGGAAATCATCACATCAAAACAGTCGGCTAAAGATAAAGATGAAGACGTGTCAAACAATATCAAGAAGGAGGTTTTAATAGATAAGCAATGAAATTCATAAAAATGAAGAGAGCAAACATTTTAAGTGTAGTTATGGTACAAAAACCGTCGTGATTGTTTGCTGCACACAAGAAAGACAATTAAAGGCAAATTGGGGATCGGCTTTCTATAAACAAACCAAACATACCACAATGGATTCATCGTTCCACATCATAACAGACAAAAAACGACAAACGTACCAGATGAAACTAAACAGATCAAACCTACTCCATCTGATCATCAATAGCAGAATGTAAAAATTCGAAACATTCTTTTCTCGTCAAGAATTTGAATTAAAAAGTATCATCTGATCACAGTTTACCACATCTTGTCAGATACGTAGTACAGTCTGCTGGTTTACACACAGTAAATACAGTCGGCAGTGTCTCGGGAGATGACAAAACCAGAAAGCGCCTATCGGTTACCAAACCACTGCTGTTTGAATAAAAAGTACAGTAGGGTGATATTGCTCGATTTGTGTCCGGACAAATTTCACCGCATCTTTACGAGTGCATACTGTGCATTGTGACAATTGACTTTCTCTGGTTTCTTGTTCGCTTTCTCATACTGATATATGAATGTTCTGTAGTATGCACTCATAAAGATGCAGCGAAATTTGTCCGGGCATAAGTCGTTCAATATCAGTCTCCTGTCTTCTTTATTCAAACAGCAGAGTGGTTTGGTAAGCGATAGGCGATTCGTGGTTTTGTCATTTTACGAGACACTGCCGACTGTATTTACTATGTGTAAACCATCCGACTATACTACTTATCTGACAAGATGTAGTAAAATATGATCAAGAGATACGTTTTACAGAAAGACATTTCAGGGGTTTGTTCAAATTTATTTGAGGAACAGTTTGTTCACGTTCTGAATTGTTTAAAATCGTAGTTGTAATTACCGCATCCAGCTATCTCTGTGCTTATCTTCAATAGTATAGGTCCCTTGAGTCGTTGGTATACAACAGCACAAAGGTGGTCGTATCCATATGGTTCAAAAACACACCAAACGATATTTATGCTGATTAATGTTTTGTGAATCACCAGCGTCACTGACAAGTTAGCAGTTTATCTTGATTCGTTGCTACGATGTAAACACGTAAAAGATGTACACTTGTTAAACAGAGTAAAACAACGAATGAAAATTCCTCAGATGTTTGGTACTAGGATAACGAGGATGGATTAATTGGACGAAACGCTTGCGAATAAGTGTCAAGATAATCATGATCAGGATGTTCAGACCTGCAAACTCCGAGTAATGTTCGGTGGTCGTGATCTCCTTAAAACTGGTGCAACTAAAAACAGTAACAGAAACCTGGAACATAACGTAGAGAAAATGCTATTGTTGCTGTGGGATAATAAGAACTACGGGTAACTGCCATTAATTGGGAATTGCATTAAACTTGGGTTCGTATCAATTACCAGCATGGATTCATATGGGCTTTTACATGCACTATGTAATCGTAACTCACTTGGAACAAAAACACGTTCAAGTTCTTTTCCAATTGCGAGTATGTTGCGAATACTGACTTGTGCTATGCCCACCTCCTCACATTCAGCCGACGGAGTCGTAGATGATGGTTCGGCCACAATGGTGAAGATAATATGCCCTTTATTAGGGTCCTCCGGTAGCAATAAACTAGCCATGTACTGGCGACGTTCATAATTCTGTTCGAAATCGATCAGGAAAGCTGGGAGGGATGAATTAAAGAAAAAAGTCCATCATTGAAAGTGGCGCGTTTGTAATAAAGACGGTTGGTGATAGGTCAGTTTGATAGAGGTATCGATTTTCTGTTTAGTAGTAATGATTATGATTGTGGAATAACTGAAGCTGCTTCAGAAACTATGTATCAGAAAATGTGGCTAGTGTTGAATGGTCCAGGTGAAATGTAAGTCATTACGATTGAAGTATTAAAATGGTACTTCACTTAGAATTTGAGCAATGATTGGCAAAGCAGAACTCCGAAATTTGGTTGCGGAATCTTAAGTTATGCTTGTGGAATTATTCTGTTGAAACGCTCATAATGTCATCGGCTTATCAGAGACATGGTACCACAATATCTACATCCGATTCCAAATGAGCATAGATTCACACCGTATTAGAGGTAATCAAATATTCAGGTAACAATCAACCTCATGTTTATTGTTGAACCTGAACATAAGATGCTTGTTGGCTATGCTTTTGATCTCCTATGAACTCTCTCCCGCTGTATCAGAACAAAGGTGACTAAAGGATAAGACAGATAGACCGAACCAACGATATGGAACCAGCTATCAATAATGACAGTATGTAAGATTGACTACTACAAGAGTAAGCGCAACGTATAAACGTGTTATTTTCGAACGTACGTGGGAAATGAAACAACCAGATTGTTTTTATATATATTAAGGACGGAGATCGAAGACATTTTCCCTGCAATAAGCAATAGTACTGTCACTTTCAGTGAAGTCTGTTTTCCTATGCTCTCTTGTTTTGTAGATAATAAGACTTATCTATAGTATTCCGCATTTTCAGTATTTGTTTAGCGAACGAAGTATTCTGTGGGAAATAAAAGCATAACTGTAAAATGCGGGTGAAGCTCGTGACTGTCTGACATTCACTTGACCGAAAGTACAGTTATACATTAGATGTGATAAAAATAAACTCTGCAATGTTTTTTTGAAAATTTTGTATATTTTAAACATTTTCAAAAGTACGGAGGTTATGTTACATATATTCCAGCAATAAATTAGATAAAATCATCGATTTTTATACCTGTGAGTAATGCGATGGCTTTTGTTGTTAGATTCATCGGAAACGTTGGCCTCATTAAGAATAAAACCTGCTAATAGTGGGCGCGCATTAACATATGAAGTCCGCATCAGTTGATTAGTGAGCACAAGTCGCATTTATTTCCTACTCAGAACAGCCATGCAGAGCGCATTCTGCGACAGCATGCGCCTACAGGATTATTTGTAATGGGGATGAGTTGCTCATGATGGAGCAAGGCAACGAAAGCCGTGGAGTGCAAGTTCTGTACATTTCGCCTTATCTCGTTTACATCTGTGCGATTCACCGAACATACGGTTATGATTAACCAAGTTGCCTCTTTCCTCCTCTTTTCCTAACCATAAACTATGAATTTCCTCGTATTTATAAAGTATTTACGAATGAAGACTGATCATGCATGCATCGTTGTCGAGCCCAAGAATTATGATGATTGGATAGTTTCTCAATGACTGGTGCGTTCCCCCTGAAGCAATAAACCCCAGTATCAAAAAGTCAGACTGATCAACACAAGGTGGATATAACTGATAACGATCTGTAATGCTCACAAATGTTAGCGAGATATTTTTCATCATTTTGTGTCAGCGGCCTTCTCCACGATAAATGTCGAGCGAACTGTTCTGTATGAGAAGTTTTCCAATCGACAGTATCTCAACTTAGCCCACGCGGAATTATCAGCCTGGTTGATTAATCTGAATGTAAAATTAAGTGTGAACATTGTAGCTACATTTTCCTCTCAAATAATATATTTTCTGTGTTTGGTCATCATGATAATTTACGCATTTTTATTAACAGTTTGTTTGTGAGTGTCGTGTTGTGTTGTTGTTGCGAGTTGCATGTCGTCATATTAATACGACTTTTATATGTCACTTCATATGTATAGAAGGCAATCACCCTTGAGACACACTTAAATTGTGAAATATACTATGTAAAGTACAAGTTTAGACTTCAAGTACTTTCTGGATTTAAATTCAGGTTATAAACGGAAACGTTCTAGTAACTTTTGATGTGAATAGACTGAAAATAATTCACAGTATACAAATGGTCCCTAAATTAGAAACCCGGAGAGGTGAAGATTCCTTCGTAGTGGGTGAACTCTCATAACTATCCGATAATACACTTGATGTATGATCCCTGGAGAACCTGCCCATGTTTAAACCAAAGGCTTGACTTCTCATCAAACACCGTGTAAAATCATTCGAACGCAGTCGAAGGAAAGTTTGGACAGTTGTTGCATGACTAAAATTCAGCTAAAGAGATGTTCGAAGACGTACACTTCACTGCTTCAGCGATAAAAACGTAAATCGTTGCTATCACCATATCTGATTAAAAGGTTTTTAAAAAAATAACCACAGCAGCGTGGCGGTCTGGCATAGATAAAGCTATACAAAAGTGATCTTCAGTCGAAAATAACCGTCAACGCTGTTGAGTGGTTTGCTACTTAGTACCGTATTTTGCTACAATCACAACGAAGTCTTAATGTAATGAATTGGAAATGGTGTATCACTGGTCAAATAACAACCAACGTCTCTCAACACGAAAAGTTAAATGTTTTTTCTCCACAATGTCAGACTGTACGTTAGAAAACTAACTGTTCAAGAATTGTTCTCGTTAAGTACTGAAACCTCATTTATCATGTTCACTGACTCTTTCACCAGCAGATTATCACATTTTTGGCTAAGTCATTAATGCATACACGCTTTCGGGACCTTGAAATTAAGTGTAAAATGTTACTAGCCATCAAAGATGCAACTTTTGTTTAAAGGGGTACAAATAAACTGGCATCACATTGGCAAAAGTTCACGGAACATAATGGTGCTTTGTTATAACGTTAAAAAAGCTTGGGTTCCAGATAAGGCCCAATTTTTATACTTGACTGCCAAATCACACGAGTGGTTTCAAAGTGATACTGTTAACAGGGTCTGGTGTAAACCTACACTCCCCCAACCCAGACGATCAAATTGTATATATAACAGTTCGCGCAATCCTGCTCACTTTTCGAATAGTTAAGTTCGGCGAACAACTTTACATCACTCTTTGTTGATGGTGTTAGAAGGATACACGACGCGGTTTCGAGCGGATTGGTGTGATCAAGAAATTGATATTCCACAAAAACTCGACGCATTGTAGATGGATTCAATTGTTCCGGTAACTTGTCGAATTCCACACGATGTAGCTGAATTTGCACGTGACCGTCGTTCACTGAGTTCTTTGTGTCTCTTTTCAAGGAAGGTAATGACTGGTCTTCCGCAGTCACCGGTGAAACGTGATTGAAATCGTCTTCATGAGTTGGTTGCGATCGAGATGGAGAACGACTATTACTCAGTTTCTTCGCGCTTCTGTGTCTTGGTGTAGGTTTGGGAACACCTGAATCAGTGGAATTATGCATTTAACTGACAGTGTGTGGAGACCCTTAAAAACGCATTTTAATTTACTATTATCCGATTGAGGTAAATATCATTCAAAAGTTAATATTCATCAGACACTGAGTGGGTTATTTTCATTGTTAGTGTCTGAAAGGAATAGTCTATTCGTAAAATAACGGGTGGTGAATCGTTTTTTTCTTCAAAATAACTGTGGCCTAAATCGGAGTATTTCTCTTCTGTTTCTTACTGCAATCTTTGTCCGCCTTCAAGTTATCCCAGGAGCTGTTATGTATTTATTGATTAAGTAAGCTAACGTTAGTCTTTTGGTGTTTTGTTTAAGTTTGTGTGGTACATCTCCTACTCTAAGAAAAACACTATTACACTTTAATTTATCTAATCCTCAGTTTTACGAAGCTTGTGGATATTTCGTTATAATAATTTGCAAACTCAACTACGCAAGTATTCGACAATCATCATCATCATCATAGACAGCAATATATCAGTGGTTCACACTGACGCTTAACTGCCACATAACCACGAAAGAAAAAAAAACAAAGAAAAACCTGCATGAGAAAAGAGTAAAAAAGAAGGGGAGGGGAATTGACCCAAAAACAAAATCAAGACACCTACACCTTGCGAACAAACAACCGAGCTGTAAGTGAAAGTAAGGCGTCATCAGAAAGACAGCTTCCTTACAGTATTCACTGCCCCACATCCTTAAATGCACTCACTTCACAAACAACTCGGAAAAATAACAACATTCACGCCACTGAACTCAATTAGCCGCCATCTCACCTAACGTCTCAAGCCACCGACTATGTCAGTCGAGATGGCTCCAGCCCAGAAGACGAACCCGATCTACAGTAGCCAACCCTTTCGTGAAAGATATCATTTCTCTACGCCAGGTCATCATTTGTCCACCTCGCACCTTACGCCATTCGGCCGCAACGCCGGCAAACATTGCTCAGTGTTTCAAACGATTAGCTGGCATCCTTAGTACATGACCTAACCATATAAGTCTGTGTACAAGTAGTGACTGAATAATAGAACTCGTTTGATAATCAGTGCCAAAAACTCGCTTCCTAACCTCCTCGTTGTTTATTCGTTAGTGCCACCCGATACGAATAATTGAACGCAGACATCGGTGGTCGGATACCCGGAGCCGGTTTACGTCCTCTATCATGAGCGGCCAGGATTCGCTGCCGTGAAGTAATACAGCCCTCACTGGTGTCTGATATATGCGACCCTTAAGCTTCAGAGAGATGCTTTTCTGTCGCCATAAGTGCCTCAGATTAGTAAACGCCACTCTAGCCTTGGAACTACGAGCCTCTATTTCATTCCCTACACCTCCGCCGCCGTCGCTGATGCAGCTTCCCAGGTATATAAACCAGCCAACAACATCCATGACCTCATTATCTAATATTAAATCTACGAGATTACAGCACTAAAAAACTATAAGCTAAAACGATTACGCACTGATGATGTCACTTCGCTTGGTGATGAAACGTTTGTAACCTAAATGCCAAGCTCGGCGAACATACCACTACCAACAACCCGACCTATGAACAACATCACCACTGTTCACAACTATCCAAAAACTGCGTGGATCATCGCTGCTCACCCATATAGTAAACAGTGTGCCGTTAATTGAATGTCTGTTTTCGCCCTTGACGTCTGCATAAATCATTGTTGCCATCTCCTGGCTGATTTACTAACTACGGCAGTATGCGCACCTATGTGCGGTATTCCTGTGGTCACTTCACCAATCTGCTTCATGCCTGTCTTCAAAGTGTTATGAAATTCATCTGAGGTTTCGAAAAAGTTTCAAACTTAGGTATAACGTATACAAAAGTCACACTCGCTTGTTAATTGAATGGCCGATCTGTTTTGGTGTACAGGAGAGCCACCGATGTGTCCATCCGAAATCTTGCTGACTGTCATGCAGTTGCCTGTGTACCACAATTGTAAAAGCTGCACAGGTCTGTGGAAATGCGCTGCATCAGCATTCAATATCCTGGTTTTGAGGCAATTACGTACAATGTTTCGACACCGTCAAACTGGGTTTTCACAACAAAACTTAAACAACTAGGTGACGATTACGTTTTGAGCTTACTATATAACAGTGTTTTCCTCTCCGATCAAGATCGGCCAATAGGTAGACCCTTCCTCGAATGAAGTCCGCATGTGGGAAATTCATCGTGTGACTGGTAAAATTTTAAGGGATCGCATGCAGCTCGTTGACAAATCGGTGGTTAAGTCCTCAGTTAATTCTACCAAGTCGATTATTTAGAATACCAATGACGAACTGCTTCACACGAAACCGGAATTAATTGCAAATAGATATTTTTTTATCACGTGCAAAACAGTTGTAAAATGTATGCACACGGGTGTATGAACACTGGTGGTGCGCATTTGTTGAATAACTACTTTAACGTATTCAGTTAGTCCAACGACCAACTGCCTGTTTTGGTACTAACATGCTCCACAATGTCTAAAAAATCCCCCGTGAACTGTTCTGCAAAACTGAAATCTCAACGTTGCAGCTAATTACGGTTCGTGAACCTGGTCACCAGTTTGTGTAATCGTGCTCAATGGCTCATCGCAGCATTCATAGTGCTTACACTTGCCATTCATCAAGTAGTCCGATTCTGTTCCCACAACCAGCCATGAGTATATGTAAATATAAGTTGGCTGTGATAGAACTGTTTGCTTTTGACCATATGCTAAGAATATCTGGGCGTCTGAACATCGTCAGTTCACAGTGTTGGTCACAATTGTAGCAGTTGGAATATAACCCATCCACAGTGTGTCAAAAACGTCACACATCGACATTAAACTTATCCTAACTTGTTCTTCACTGGCTGACCAAGTCAGCAATCATTGTTCAACTAATGTCATCGTTACTGCAATAATTTATTCAACCACCTCAGACAAATACCTCTATGGTTTTCCCAACTATGACGGTCTTTAGATGAGATCCAACTGTGAAAACTCAGGGCTTCGGCTGGATTCGAACCAGCGACAGAAACATCATGCTTCAACGCGGCAAGCGCTCTACCGGGTGAGCTACGAAGCCACGCCAGTAGCTCGAAACTTTTCACATTTGGACTCGGTTATCCACCCGTCCCACTGTCTTATATGGAATCCAACAAATGATCCAGGGAATCGACTGCCTCGGCAGGATTTCTCAAACAGTTCACGCTGGAATCCACCAACGCCACTGATGAGCATAGAATTTGTATTACTAATAAGTCGTGTGGCAGATTTATGAATTTAGATGAGACCCAACTGTCTGACCCAACTGATCTTGGCGATCTTTTTCGTAAAACATGATATAACGCAACTGATGATGGACCACGATTAAAGAACGTACTCAGTAAAAGCTTGTTTGCGGTAAATAAAAAAATCAGCTCATGTTGTTTGTGAATCCCAGATCAACTCCAGTACTTTCAAGAACCGCAAAACCACTTGGTTTGCAAACGTTAGTAACCGTATTTGTCTTGTCGATTTACATTTAATTGAATGTTTGTGGTTATTCATCTTCCATTCACTCTTATGCAAATTTAATAACTATGGGTGCGATTGTTCATTAGTGCTCAGTACAAAGTTGAATGACGTGACTAAACCACACAGGCTTTCATATTTTGAGAAGATTGAAAGTGAACACCTTCGTGTGACACGTGTTATACTAAATCCCGAAGGTTTGGATGTTAACCGGAAGTTTCTCCAACCTAAAATTAAGGGTGTATCACAGGTATTCAAATGTGCACAAAGTCGGTTGAAAATAACGGCAATTTGGCCATCATCCTTATCAGTAGTATATACAGCAATATATTAGCAGTTCTCACTGATTCTTAACTGCCACATAACCTTGCAGATAAAACAAACCAAGCGCAAGAAGATAGACGAAAAAAGAATGGGAGGGGAAGGGACGTAACTACTGAAAAAAGGTACGTCCTTATTCAATCATTCAACATTAAGGTGCCTACACCTTACAAACAAACAACCGTGCAATAGGTGAAATTAAGGCGTCCTCAGAAAGTTACATTCCGTAAGACGTTCAATGACTCGCGTCATTAACTGCACTCACTTCACAGAAAACTCGGTCAAAAACTACAACGTTCGCACCACTGAACCCGATCAATCGCTGTTGTATTCAAGAACGACGGAACATAACAGTCGCTATCTCTTCCGAAGTACCCTCAGCCCGGGGGGACGAGGCCGACTTACAGTGAATAATTTCATTTCTCTACATAATCTGTGTAAAACACACTGGGCCCCAGATATACCATTCGCATTCATTTATTCAATTTACCACTTTGTGTCTTCGTTTTCTCCGCATCCGAAACTTTTGGTTTCTTGTTTTTCACTCCACCTGAGTTTCGTATTTCCGAACTTTCTAATTTTGGATGTTCACGCGTCGTGAGTTGTTCTGATGGTTTACTGTTCGCAGTGTTATGCGGAATCGGTTTTTTCTCTCTCTTTGATACTGTCGTACCAGACGCGTGCTGAAAAATGTTCAGTGTAGAAAAATGAATATAGTGAATGAAAAGTATTGATTCCATTCGAAAAACCCACTGAATTCAAAAATGAACAAAATTCGTTTTCTATGTTTAATCATTGGGCCAATCGCAACACAACCAATATGAAGACAGTAACCAGGGTGTAGGAAAAACGGCCAATAGAGGGCGACATGTCTTTTATTAGATATGTAATCGCTGTTTTAAATTGTGGACCAGGGGAGATCAAGTGTCCGCACAAACATCTAGGCGCAGAGGTCCACAATCGGATGCTAATGGCCTCGGCAACGGTCAATACTGGGAACACATTCAGTTGACAATCTCAAAGGCATTTTTCTTACTGACAGAATGGTTCGAGACGGTCAAATGAGCAACAATCGCGTTTGAAACCGTTTTTATCACATTAATGTTCATCCACTTAGGACGATGTTCAGGCACACTATCAGAGCCGGTGTCGTGTTACAACTTAAAGATTAGCTTCCGTGCGCCACAACTGCATGTTGTGTGTACTAATTTGTTTGCTCTTGTTGAGCATCATAAATTGATCGTACTACAAGACAACTGTCTGATAGAGTGCGCAAACTACATTTTGCGTGGTTGAACGGTGGTATGAGTGAAACGGTTTGAAGCGTGATTGTTGCTTAATTGAACGACTTAAGTCATTCTGCCAGTTGGCTAACCGGACATGTCTTGTGGGTACAACTGTTTTGAGTCAAGAATGCAGACGGCTCAAGGGTTATTCATTCGGAAAACCAATACAAGTCTTATGCGTTTCAACAGGACAACAAACAAATCCACTCATATGCATGCAATATTAGTCCCAGAACGTCCTGATTGCTCCAGTTGTCAATGCTCAATTCTTGCACGTACCGGAAACAATTTCGAGCCAAGCTGCACTTAAGTGTTTCTTGTACTTTTCTCGCGGTTACTCCTATGTTAACATTCACGCTCCTACCTCACTACTGAATAGTGGTGGTGTGAGTAATATGGTACGATCGCTAATCTCCAATAAACAAGTTCGCTGATCGTAGGTAGAGAATGCTGGGGTGACGTATCAGTATTTACATTACGAAATGGCGTCCATCAGCATTTGTTATTAGGCGATCTACCGGAACAGTGGTGCCAAGGCATTTCCTATCATCTAAGAACAAAGCGGAGTCTGTCACTCGCCCAGATTGTTCCCATCTGCCGGAAACGGTCATGCGCGTAAGGAGGTCAATGATCATCAGCCTATCTCCACCCTGATAACTCTATCCCGAATCCATAAAACTCTGGTTTCTACGTAATTCTAGGTTTCTGTCTTAGAATTACGTAGCAATATTCTTCGCCTGTTAATTACAGAAGTTCTCGAATGCCATTCTCTAAATCACTTCATGATCGTTGTGTTTGTTCCATAACAGTCCGCCTTAAACGCCTTTCAGTTTATTTGACACTTTTTTGTTTGTGTCGCGTCACAGGAAGGTCTACTTTTCAGACTTAACTATCCTGAACTCACGTATCAAACACACATTCTATGTCGATATTTCCGTGCTTGCCTGATACATACTAATTACATTGTAGATACGTAGCGAACAAAATGTGCGTACACAAGACATCTGACACAACTTGCTGTCGTTGCTTTTATCAGGTTGTTCATAAGAAATAATTGTTTCAACTATACGCTCTTGTTCGAGATTGACAAACATAGACAAGAAATTATAGCGGCCCAAATGGACATGTTTTGTGCGATGGAGTCCAGTTTGAGCTGAGGATTGGTGACGAACTATTTCCTCAGTGAGTAGTCATTGCTATGCTTATCGACTTAAAGAGTTAACCAACGCCCAAAAAAGTTACCATAAGCTAAAAGTGAATAGAAAAAAATGAAACAGAACGGACAATTTTGCAAACCCAGATAGACAATTTTTGCAATCCCTCTGCACAATGCCATTACCGTATTGACACCGGTAGGCATCAATCACGTTACACAGTGATTTTCTTATGAGATTTAAGTCGAGTAAAGTTATCACCGTGATGTTTACATTCGGCCTCATTCACTCCATCGGGACCGAGTAATCGGAATTAACTACCCAACTATCGGTTACCAACCGTCTCATCGAACGAGTGAATAACGAATGTGGTATGATTGGATAAACCATGATGAGCTATCAGAAAGCTATAAACAGGCTTCCTGTGTTTGACTATCGTTGTCTCCGCCAATCGGTCCATATTAAGTGGACTGATCGCGTGAGCAATATGGCAGTTCACCGACGCGTATTCCGGAACGCTCGGGATGCGCGATCAATCGGTCAATTAATCACGGTACACAGCTTGCGATAGTTGGGTCACGTACTCCGTATGTCAGCTGAGCGTTTACCGTACCGGGCATTGTATATCGAGACCACCAACAGTTGGGTGAAACCACATGGTGGTCAACCAACAACGTAGTCACGAAATATGAAGACCCTGACTGCCCCACTGAGCCAAGTGGGTAGGTGTCGCCTGCCTGGATGGGTGAAAATTACTAAAACAAGATTAAGCGGAAGAACTAGAAATGGTATGGATACAGGTACGCCATTGACTGCGACACATTGCCATCTCGGATAGCGTCTCTAACCAGCGGTTTGAGCAATCACGAGGACCCCATCCAGGCAGGCGACACCTACCCACTTGGCTCAGTGGGGCAGTCAGGGTCTTCATATTTCGTGACCACGTTGTTGGTTGACCACCATGTGGTTTCACCCAACTGTTGGTGGTCTCGGTATATAATGCCCGGTACGGTAAACGCTCAGCTGGCATACGGAGTACGTGACCCAACCGGGTTAATAACAGACTTCAACGAAATCGATCTTCGTGGATGCCAATAAGTCTCTACTATCTGCTCGATGGCGAGAAATCACGTTAGGATCAGGTCATTGTTACAGAAGTGAGAAGTAACCTGAATCTATACGAATTAGAATTTACTGAATGTGTGCCGTGTAGAATCAGTGAACTTATACGTCAGCAGTGTGTAGTCTAGCCGACTACTGCCTTCTCGTTAGAAACAATTGTCCAAGAGTATGCCAGACGGCTAAATGATTATCTACTAATTGTTGGTGACAGGTTTTTGTTTGGTAAACAAATCAGGCGAAGACTCTTCTACAGCCATACTGGCAGTGAAAGAATAAAAGCATATTTGACTATGTTGGCTACCTGTTGTGTATGAGCCACTGGCACTGAAAGCTGTTCCGTTTGCTCATGACTAGTAATGCTTTGTTCACCTGGCAAGAAGGGCAACATGACATCCTCGTTTGCGAGTCGTCTAAATGTCTCTGCTGACTCATCATCCATTAAATGTCGTGGTCCTTTTGATGTCGCAGTTATGTTGGCCAGTCCAATATTCTCCTGGTCAGATAGCCCAGACCTTTTTGCAGCCACAGACATAACCGAATCACGCACCGCGTCTGGAAGGGTAGGCTGTAGAAGGTACAACAGTAATCGTATTGAAATCTAAGGGATCGTCTACTATACTAGAATTCATATGACGACATGTGTCTACTCCCGCAATTTTATTGTGAAAATCAATGAACAATCATCGATAACAGTACAGACATACATCAATACATCAGTGCATCAGTGTGCAAAGAGATAATTTTCGCTGAGTGGTGAGAGGATTATCGATACACGGTAATATATCCCATGGTTTTACGCAAGCTCGAATTCGACGCACGACTGCAAGCCAAGAGCGACAAACTTTGGGTGAGCTGGCAGTTTGTTGAGGCATCACGTACGGACCACGAAAACTGGGTGCCAGCGATGAAAATTTCATTAGAGATAAGTACGGGCCAGTAGGTGTGATCACTGACAGGTCTAGTACGTAGAACAGACAGACTGTCGGTGCAAGTGCCACAGTACTCAGCTGACCGATGGACCTACAGTTTTAGTCAGTTCCATTTCTATCATAAGTATGAGCGATCCCTTAAATTATTACCCAAATCAGAAGCCTGGGCTGCTGACGATATGATCCTATTTTTATGACCGTGTCTATCTTAAGTTAGATGGTCGGTGTGTGCACTTGAGAGTACATTCAGGAGGGCAATCGCCAAATAACTCAGTCGGTAGCTTACTTTATCGTGCTTATCTCAAGCATGGCTATACTGTTAGATAAAAACCATAAGAGGAGGGGTGAATTTTTAGGATGATTTTTCTTATACCGTCCAGTATCCGGGTGTCAAGTTAGTTCACTCACTGTTCCTACTACTATTAGATATAGACAAACAAAAGTGCAGATCTACTTTCGGCCCACTCTAAACGTATACTGTGGTTCGTAATACAGTCAGTCATCAGAAAACAACAGTGTAGCGAACAAGCTCGTTTTCGGTTATTCATCACCAGGCTAATTACGTAACAATTTATATGAAACAGAGTTGTCAAGGCGAAGCGGACAAAAACAAGTAGCAAGTTTGGGTGAGGTCAGACACGTCATCGGCACACACGGAAACAACGTTTTGGTACGATTACGTCACCATTATGACGCCACTGGAACCATGACGGTTTGATCGGTCATGGTGTGGGTGGATGGCCATGGCAACTTCAACGCCTGAACAAAGCGCTTTTGTGCGCACAAAGGTGGATTTCTTAATCGAATTCCAATCGCTTCGGCCGTGGCTAAAATTCGGCATCTTACAGCTTTTGAGTGACTGGCGTTGACTCGGTAAATCGGACGGAAACAGGAGTCCAGGTTGACAGTATGATGTGTATCAACGAGGTGTGAAACAATCGCGCTCGTAATTGTCTTGGTGACTCCGCTGCTGATCCAGGCTGGATGGTGCTCACGGATACGTTCAGATAAACGCCTGGTCGTGCGACCCACGTAACTAGTTCCACAGGAGCAAGTAAATGAGTATACACTCTGTTTCATAATAATTGTTATGTAATTAGCCTGATGATGAATAACCGAAAACGAGCTTGTTCGCTACACTGTTGTTTTCTGATGACAGTCAGTCATGTTAGTAAAATACCAGACATTTAAGAAAACCACATAAACTGATTCCTACGCTGCCATTCTTTATTCAACGGGGGAATAATACTTGTGTGGCTAAAGACCACGTGTGTGTCTGGTCGTATTGCGACTTATTCCACTTTTGTTGTGGAAAACGCTCGGGGTTCTATACGCTCAATCGTCACACAGATCACAAGGCCTTGAAGTTCTTTAAATGGAACAATCCTAAATACATGTTTACGAACTGTGAATTTGTTGATGAGATCAATTCGTATGAGACGCAGTAAATTACGGATGCTATAGTGATGACAATTAAACCAGCTACAGTGCGTTTTGATGATCGCCTGCGTTTTTTTAAAACACAATAGACGTGGTGCATAACATGAACGTCCAAAGAATGCACGACTGTCACGTTCACCGGAACTCGATTGCCACGTTGGCGTGATAGGAATCGTCAACAGAGTTCATCCAAACGCTGGGGCATCGTGTGATGACTTCATAGTGTCGAGACCGCAAAAGACCTGGGGGATTGTTTATTGTCCAAAATCCCTTACAATATACGTGAAAACACAGAACAACGAACACTTACACATAGTTACAGGAATAGCTAGTATCCCCACCCGTTGGTTAGCAGTGAATCGTTATTCATATTGATGGCACGTCCCACAAACTGCATAGACACGGTTCCAATAGTCGTTTCTGGTCCCTCGTCTTAGTGGCGTTGAGATATGTCCTTTAGTTCCGGAATGTACGCACTGTGCTACTCACAAACGAAGGTGCACGTTATACGGTGGGTATTTATCAAAACACTTTGTATAGGCAGCTATGTGTATGCGCGGGGACATCCACCTTCAGAAAAAGTTGGGTCGACAACTGGACGGTTTATAACGCCGCACAGGCGACGATCGATAAACGCAACACAGAACTTTCTAAACACTCCGCAACAAGTGACGTCAGAGCCTACCTGTTTTCTACAGTTTGTGGAGGAACATGCATTCTAACATTCTAGCCACATGATAAGGTGAAAGTTATTGGCAGGCATTATTCCATTTATGATATTTTCCTTCTATCGTTACACTTTTTGCTTATTTGGATAGGGACTCTGACAGAACTCTTACTCGATCAGCTGACAATAAATCTGATTCATCTTTGGTCGATCCATCGTTCGACCTCAAATTTCTACTTGGGATCATAAACGTAAAATAGATATGAGAGTTAGTTGCACTTTTGATTATTTACCTGGCTATTTTCATCTCCTTGGAATGGTAGTGGAACATCTTCATTAGCAAGCTGTCGAAATGTTTCCGCGGATTCCGCATCCACATACGGTCTTTTCCTGTCAACAGACACTTCCGTCTTTTGCTCCGACCGTGTGAACTGCGACGATGTTGCGATTTGCTTTGCTGTGGCTGTTGCAACCGCCTCTGCTGGTTTCCTATCAAGTTGCAACTCGACCGGGCTTTCGAAATTGGCCGGCGGAAGTGATTGCTTTAACAGAAAATTGCAGTACTTAAAAATCCGTATGGAATTAGTCGAATGATTCCAGTTCCACATATTTGGTCGTGATTGGTCAGTCATCAATAAACACAGGTTCTATAAACTGAGTAATTATACTGGGAAACCTGCATCTTAAATCCTGATAATATACAGAAGTGCATAAATGGTTCGTGCTGACACCTAAATACCATACAACCGCGCGGTGAAAGCAAACATCCGTCAGAAAAGCAATAGAAAGAGAAAGGAAGGGATGAGACCTGCATATTAAAAACAATTATGTATACACTCAAATAATCATTACCAAGACGCCTACGCCTTGCAAAAAACAGCCAAAGTACAAGTGGGAATAAAGTGTCATCAGTTTTCAGCGTGTGTATACCGCAGACATGATTATATTGACACGAAATATACATTTCCGAAGGTGCACTGAACAATTGCATTACTTACCCTGACATTCAATTTGAAAGTTTTAAAACTATACCGAGTATTTTCCAGTCAGATGAACCACGTACTTATATATATTCAACAACACTGATTGTCGTAAAGCTAGTTGACATAGTTTCGCACTGAAAGCTAAACAATCATGATAACAGACATTATTAACAATATGAAACCAGTAGTCGTTACTTTGAAACGAATTAATTGCCGACATCGTAAAACCATACGTTGCCAGCCAAATAAAGACTGAGATTGATAGCAATGCAGATGAAATGTGTGTAAGTAGAAATACCGTATATGTTTTGTTATCAGTTTTTCATGCAACTACACCATTGTCTAAGCACTGCAGTCTCCAGAGCTTACTATGCCACACAGACGAAACTAGTAGATCGCATGATTCCAATTCCAATACTTGACGAGGAAAACCGAGAATATTTTACTACAGGGCAAATAATTTACGAATTTGCAAGTATTGTCAATCGGTCAGTGGTCACTAGGATTGGTGAACAATTCCCAAAGTAGTTGTAAACGTATCGATAGTTGGTCAATGCAGATTTGTCCTTGCATTAGTCAGCAATTTGTACCTGAAACCGGACACAGTGTAAGAAACCCCCGAAGCGTTCAGCGTGTTGTTCCGGAAGGGAATGGGACAGGTCCTACAAATTACCGGAGTTGTTATCACTTAATTACATGTGGCAGTACCTTCATGTCCGCAAATGGTATAGGTTGGCATTGCGACTGCCCAAATGAATAGAACATAATCCAACATAGGTATAATTAGGTAATCCTGATAAATTGATACAGTCACACAATGTTTGATCTAGTCGTGTATGGCTGGGTCTATAAGCACCAACGTTTTGTATTGCATATTAAATTCTATACAAGGTTCACGTGTGTATGACTTCAGATAACGTAAAATGTTAATTCGGTAACATCGAGCGATTTCTGTTCTGATTCCACTGTCGAAATGTATGGGTGGAAAGCATGCTGTCAGAATGTCTGTACTACGACATACAACGTCATAATTGATGAAGTAAATTATCCAGATTATTCGCAAAGCAAACTTCAGTTCTAGGTTATAACGTTTCCAGTTTAAGATGTTACGATATCATATTTGCGTGACTCGATACTAAGTTAACATGTTCCAAAGGGTTTCAGCAGTCGGGATTTCCTTTGGTGCCTCAAAGCGTGAAGCGACACTGCAAGGTTGTTGTGATTACCTACATTTAATGATGGATAATGAGGTTATGGAGAAGTTGACCGGTTTGTGTAAATGAGAAGCTGCACCAGCGATGATAAAACTGTAGGGAGTGAAATAAAAGCATTTATCTTCATGGGTGGGGCGATATTCGCTAATCTAGAACACCTGTGGCGGTACAGTGATATTTTTGTAAGATCGAGGGGTCGCGCATATAAGATAACATTAAGGGTTTTATTCTTCCAGGACTACGAGACTTGGCCGTACACAGTAGATGACATGAACTGTCCTCAGGCATTTGACCACCGGTGTCTGCTACCGATTAGTCACATCTGGTAACATCAAAGAGTTGGCAGCGAGCAAGTTAGGAATGGGGTATTTGGTAGTGGTCTACAAGCGAGTTTTCTATTCACTCTTTAAGTTTACACACAGACAAATGTCTAGGCCGTTTGCTAGGAATGTCAGTTAGCCATCTGCCACATCAAACACTCATTAGACATGCTGTGGCCGATTGGCTTACAGTGCGAGGTGGACAGATGACAACATGGCGTAGGGACTTGAAGTCGTTAACCGAGGGACTGACCACTATAAGTCGGGTTCGTCACCCAGATTGGGGTCCTTGCGAATCACAGAACCGGCGACTGGAGTCGTTAGATGAGTTGGCGGGTAATCGGACCCAGTGGCGTAAATGTTGTTGTGGTTGCTGGACCGAGTTGTGTGTGAAATAGTTTCGCTAAATAACGCGAGGCAATTAAATCAGTATAGAAGCTGTCTTTCTGATAACGCCTTAATTTCATTTACAACTCGACTGTTTGTTTGTAATGTGTGGGCAACTTGATACTGAAAGTTTGATTGAAGACGTAGTTATTTTCAGTAGTTAGGTTTCGCCCTATTCCCATCTTCCGTTTTTATCTTCTCTGTACATGGATTGCTTTTTTTAAATGAATGTGTGCCGATTAGGCTTCAGTGTGAACCATTGGTGTAGTACAGTCTATGTTGATAGCGATGACGCGTTTAGCCTATCCGACAGCAGCTGTGAGTAACTTGATCTGGACGAATTTTCCGTGATGGAATCAAATCGCACTACTGGAACGTTTATCGATTACGTTTACAGCTTTCCAGGGGACATTTGTAAATTCAGTACAATACTTATTTGTTCCTCATTTTATATGCTATCTCCGGTTAACGCGTATAAGTGAATAATTACCTGAAGTATCGCGCACCAAAATACCCATTGGATAGCGTTTTATTACACATGAACCGAAGCATTTTCTTAGTAAGACAGTAATCCGCCATATGGTTGATCAGATTCACTAACTAAATTACAACTGATAGTATGCGTTTAGTACACGAATCTGTCAATTACCGCTAGAGACGACATTCTACCGATGGGTCGACATTACGATCGCTCAACGACAAAAAGAAAACAGAACACTAGCACATAAACCCCAAATTCACAAGAGATGCCCAGAATGTTCTGCATGGTTTTGCTTGTACGAAAGCATTCTCTCCAGACACGAGGACAGTACATTTTGCAAAGTAGTTTCGGTCTTCTATCACTGACATACCAATCGACTGTTCTGTAAGGATTTATTCAATCAAGCCATAAGCCCAAACATGTAGAGATCGTCAGTGTTCTAAATGACATTGAATTCCGTTCTAGGAACGTACAACCCCAATACTTCTAATGCACAAACCAGCAAACTTGAAACGTTTGCATATTTGACCAACTCGGTCAGTATTAAAATATTTGTTTGCTATTTGCCTCTAGGGGCCGATCTCCCAAGCGATCAAGTACGAAGGCCATTCGTTCACTGGTTCATTATTTCTCATCTGCTTTCATTCCGCTGTTCTTCAGCTGTAGACCAGTTCAGTACTGGTGTAAATTGCGGTCGAAACACTCAAGCGCGCACAGGTTGAACTTGAATTGTCTAACGGAGCGTGCTGCTGTGTTGTCGGCGCCGTTTAAGTTTTCGTTTGTGCAATTCGTGTGCATGACTTACTGGGCCTTTGGCTCATGCTGGATTTATTGTTTCCTTTTACAGGACCGTTGTTGGTACCCCCAGTTCGAAAGAACGTTGTCCCCCGGTGTCTCCACGTTGCCCTAAATTTGGTTCGCAAGCGTAACGGACAACCAGAGTAAAAACTACCGGCTTGCATATTACACTGCTACACCAGAGTAAAGGTCGGCCCACTTCGAAACGAATTTACAGTGGCCAGTTTTTGTTCAACTGTTCACACGGTCTGAACGCATGTAGGGAGACTGCTTTGATATATATATATATATATATATACATATATATATAAGATTCTAAACTTCTCTTAACAAATATTCTTGTACCAAGTGGAAGTAACCATCTCAAAGGTAACCCGCTGAAACTGCAACAGCAGATAATCCTTTTGACCTGTGGAGAACATTCTTTCAGTGCCAGAGTGTGTTCAGTTTATCGTAGGTAACTGCAGTAAACTGCACGCTCATTGCGTTTGTTCGGAACACCGAAACGAATATTCAGGTGGCTTCGTCCTCAAAATGACGGCAGTAAAACGAAGAAGCTCTCGACCATCTACGGTTGACACCAGCCAGTTGTTTTCTGAATTATAGCACAGCAAGATTGTTGTATGCTACACAGGTGGCCGTTTGGCTTGAATTTCTTTCTTTATCATTTAACTTCCTCTTTTGAGCTATTTCTGTTGCTGACCCTCTGGAACTCACGTTATCTTCCTACTTATATCTCCTTTCTAAACCGTTCACCGCAAATTCTGGTGCAAATACGATTTCTCTGTTTCTTTTACTACGCACGTTCCCATGAATCCCACAAATCCTTATGAGTTCTGCAATGAGAAATCGAGTCGGAGGTGCGATTGCTCTAACATTCAGTGAACTATCTTGATGCGGTGATGTGATATGTTTAAAGTTCACAGTGAACTGTTAACATCTGTCTCAAATTGTCAAGTTTGCACGGAATGTAAGTCAACGAAATTTGCAACTTATATCAGACGAATCTGCAAGCTCTCTGCTTGCACACATATGTGACGCTGGATCTGCTGCCTAATAATTAATATCGAAACTTTCCAAGGACCGTCCAGTGGTGGTTACGTGAGATATGGCAGTTGATAAGTTTGAATCATTGAAACTTTTCCAAGTAACCGATTGATCTAGCACGTAGTCCCAATTTGGAGGCCTAATTATTGATATGCCTCCAAGTAGCTGTATCAATGCAACTTACATCCTTCTAATCATCCGAGATTCACCAAAATATGCGAGGTGTACGGGAAAGAACACAACTCTTTTAAAATAGTAAAATCTGTAAAACCTTATTCCACACATATCACCTTCCTGAAACAGTCTGATTAGAACAGATTCTTGGCCTCGACAGTTAGACCTTCTCGAGAATCGCGTCCGACATCTTTGTTTAGTTGAAGTACCTTGAAGCATTTCGTTTCATCTTTCTGTCATACAATTTGTGGTTTTAATTCATAAATTACTTTAACTTGCTTCCAGGTAGCTAATTGAAGTTTAATACGGCTTAAATGAATTTTATCCATCTAACCGGGTGCTAGGAACATTACCTTTATTCTCAAATGGCATAACGCAAAGTTGTTTGTTACTACGATTGGTTATTTGGATTGTTTATTCAACAAGTTCACTAAACAACTCAGCAACCTGTTGAACTGATTTTTTGTCAAATGGGCCACGCCCCCCTGTGAATCCAGCACATTCAGACGCATCAAGTACACCAGTGCTGTTTTCGTGAGCGGTTGCTAGCTACCGTAAACGTTTTATGTGGTTCACGAAGAAACCTTCGTTAGCTTTGTAGGCAGTGAAGATTGAAAATTGTTTTAGCCATACCCATTAAGCGGTCACCCACCTGACGTTATACAGAATAACTCTCGTGTATGCATGTATCTCTCATGTAATTCACTGCTTCTCATATTTGATGGTTATCGTATAGTTAGCAACCGAAAATACAGGCTGAAGTTGATGGATGATACGCCCATATCTACTTCTTACCCTGGAAACACTCAGCTTTTCGTAAAGCTTAGTGCTGTAATAGAATCACGACTGAACCGATCCAGTATAAAATAGCTCTACACCTCCTTAAGCGTCTTGTTGTAGTATTTTTATAGTCGAACACGCCGGACTGACAATAAATGATGAATTAGTTCAAGCCCAATGCAAGCTTCGACGCAGAAGGTCAGAAGCAGTTACAAGCTGTTTGTATTTATATTGATAGTAAGTAAAGCAGTTCGTGGAACGGTTCTGCTAACCGCATTATGCTTTTCAAATTTGTGAATCATGGAGGCTTTGTGATTGACAGCTTTAGAACCGTTTGCATCAGAGTAACCAGCACGCTCGACTGGTTTCAGTCACGTCATTCCGACCAATGGACCTCAAACTATTGCATGTTGCGATCTGAAGATAATTGCTCTGATGGCTTGGAGAACCACAGATATCCATTACGGTTTTGTTGAGAATTAGATTCTCTTTTTCCAATACGCTCTCAGCCATTTGATCCAAACCGGCGAAGAAGGAAAGACGCAGCAACACCGTTTATTAAAAAAAAAAAACGATTCAAACTCAGGTCATAGGGACTCTGATTGTATAGAGTGAAAGGATTGCCGTACGTGGCCAGTAGGAGGCATAGCAACTCAGATGAGATCATACATGGCTGTCTGGCCGTTAAAATGAATCATATATATCATATACTCACAAATGCATAGCTGTGGAGCCACGAGTTTTAACAAGCGATATTGCTGTTTGTTGGTAAAGTCATACAATGAAAATACATGTAGCTTATAACATATCCGTTTTTCTATTAACAGCACGTTGTCTAGTTTGTTTGGAGGTTTGAATTTCCTGTTCACATAATATTGCTGTCTCATTACAACACCACCGGTTTCTTTTTCTGACCTGGGAATGATAACATCTTCATCTTTTTTGAGTTGTTGAAGAGTTCTTAGATGTTGACTGGTTAGACAGCACTTTTGTTTTATTGGATACCGTTGGAAGTTTTATAATAGGTCAAGTAACTTGGACTTCAGACAACTTTCAATATCCGTAAGTGTGTAGACCAAAACACCTAACTGAGCATACACATTCTCAAAATGTGCATCTATCAGGGTTTTATTTGTATGCTTTTCGGATACTCGAAAATTCAGTCGCATTGAGAGTGCTTCCATCTGTTTTCGTGATAATGCGACGGATGATAGAGTAAAAATATGTTTAGATAGGTCTATGGGAAATTCTTGATCAGCTAGTTTGCTTCTCAAATCTTGCTATAGTTGTTTTACAGCATTAATTTCAGTATACTTCACTGTCAAATTACAATGATCGTTGAATCTAATACACGATCTAAATGGCATGTCATCCACCGAATACGACACTTTGATGTGTATCTCTTTCAATTGGAGCAATTTGTTATTCAACGAAATCGACAAATGACATACAAACGCCACATGTTTGGACAAGTGACGCAAAATCTGCTACGTTCCACTAACTTTCCACATCCAGTGGGAATTCAAATACGACTGCAGATGACTAGTTCAATTATGTCCAATTACAATCTTGCATTTGATTCTTGGCAATCTGTCCGTATCAAAAATTACAGGAGCACGGTGTGTCAGTTTGAGAAATTTGGAACATTGAGTCCCTTTGAGCCAATTGAGTAGAATAGTGAAGAGACGTTGAAATAGAGATATAAACTGATTTGGCGCACTCTAGACAATCGTAAACGTGTGACTGGCACGAAAACAAAACGAAATGGTTAAAATCCCAAATTGGGCTGAACGTGATTGATACTCACTACTAAACCCATGGCAAGCAAAGATCGAAAGTCAGTTGCTTTTGTGCGCATAGAACCGGTTGCTGAGGGTTGGTCAACAACGCTTCGACAAAAGCTGTGTGTATTCTTTGAAATTCACCCATGAGTTTATATCATATATTGGAAACCAGAATATATCAACAGATAAATTGTGTTCCATCGATGTCCACGTTTTCTATTTACAAACGTGCCAATACGCGAAACGGTAGGTTATATATATGATTTCCTTCTATTCAATTTTACTTGTCTTCTAATCCCTATTGACTGTTTGGAACGATCACTTTACTTTGCACAGAAAGTGTGTGATTTTATTTTTTGCGTATGGGCTTCTAACAGATAGGTGGCGTAGCCATGGGGAACCCACTCGGTCCTGTTTTAGCTGATGTGTTCATGACCAAAGTTTAACAGGTAATAATTCCAGTTGTGGACAAACTGAAACTGCACAAACGGTATGCCGACGATATGCTCTTGATTGGACAAAACAAGGAACAAATAGAATGAATAAGTCAAGGTGTTAAACTAGTCCACTCAATTCTCTCAACATAACGGTCGACTACGAAAGTGAGAACAGTTTAGTGTTCTTGGACACCCTGATTAGATGCCTTTCAGACAGATCTATTAAACGTTCGGTGTGCCGTAAGGCAGCATGGAGGACATAGTGCATAGTGTTTTAATTCTGTTGCACATGAAAGCTTATTAGTACGCCCACTGTATTACAGAACGTCAAGAATATGTTTCCATGAAGCTGAACAAACAGTGTTGCATAAAGCGCTTCCTGGTAACAATTTTCCAGTACGTTTGATTCGAAAATGGAGTAAATCTACTGCTGCCTCCACAAACTTCTGATGTAACGCCCTGGTCGGTAGATTTAGAACCACCCACTGAGACTGAGGTTCACAATTGCATCGCGGCTCTCAATCGTAATAAGACTGCCGGTCCAGATGATCTCGGGTCGGCACTTTTTAAAGAAGGTGGAGAGGTGTTAGTTGAGGCCTTGACTCAGCTGTTTCAACTTGTGTGGATGACGGAGACCATCCCTCTGTTCTGGGGTCACGCGATAATAATTCCTATATTCAGGAAAGTTATCAGGAGCTTTTGCGAAAACCATAGAGGAATTAGTTTTACCCCCGTCATTTCTAGAGTTCTGGCATCCAATATACTCCGTCAAATCATCGCAGTTCGGGAGGTAAACGTTAGGGGAGAACAGGCAGGGTTCCACCCTGTTCGAGAATGTATAGATCACATTTTAACCCC
>JTDE01001374.1:55795-93485 GCA_014338405.1 Paragonimus skrjabini miyazakii | reverse complement strand
TTTTATTCATTCACTACCCTTGCACAGACTTAGATGATTAGGTCATGTACTAAGGATACGAGCTACTGGTCTGCCACACCGAGCACTGTTTGCCGACGCTGCGGCCGATTGGCGTAAGGTGCGAGGTGGACAGATGATGACCTGGCGTAGACAAATGAAATCGTTCACGAAGAGGTTGGGCACTGTAGATCGGGTTCGTCTTTCGGGTTGGAGCCCTCGCGACTCAGAGAGTCGGTGGCTTGAAACTTTAGGTGAGATGGCGGCTAACCGAGCTCAGTGGCGTGAATGTTGTCGTTGTTTGGCCGAGTTATCTGTGGAGTGAGTGCACTTAATGATGCGGGGCAATGAAAGCCGTGAGGAAGCTGTCTTGCTGATGACGCCTTACTTTCATTTACAGCTCGGTTGTTTGTTTGCAAGGTGTAGGCGCCTTGATGTTTTGTGTTTGAATATAGATGTAGCTGTTTTTAGTAGTTAGGTCCCCCTCCCCGTTTCCTTTTGTTCTGTCTTCTTTTTCCCCCCTATACAGGGTTTGTTTTTTCTTGTTCATGGTTGTGTGGCAGTTAAGCAACAGATTGAACCACTGATATATTGCTGCCTGTGACGATGATAATGATGAAACTGACTGTTGCAAAAAGTGCAACTGTGGAAGTAATTAAAAAGGCTGTTTACAACAAACTCCCCTCAAAGATGATATTTTGTTGAATACCTTGGGAAAAATGATCAGTGCAGCGTTGAAACCTGAGCATTATACAGCAAATCCAATCAGAGAATGGTTACGGGCACACTGGCGTGCCAGGACAAACACGAACAGGTACAGCAGTAGGCAGAAATGATATCGTGTCAGGGCTGTACGACTAAGCCGATAACAATAAAAGCAGAAAAGTTCAAGTCCAGTAGCTTTTAGAAAGATTTTACGTACCTGCTCTTGTTGGTTACACGGTGCAATGTTCTCAGCATTTTGCACCCGGTTGAACGTTGTTGAACGCATTGCTCCAAATTCGTAAGGATATTTCCAAAATAACCTCAGATGTATTGTCCCAGAGGAGGGCGAACCTGTGGACTCCGACGCAGTGCACAACTTCGGCGATTGCAGCTCAAATGGACCTTCAATTGTACCTGTTGTCCTTGTGGCCAAACCAAGAAGTGGAATTGTGGCGACCCCTAAGCAGCTGGATACAGGCTCGGGGTCTGCATTGTCCAGAACGTAGATTTTCAGACTCTGTGTACGTAAGTACCTGAAATGAAGTAGAGCACGTATCCAGTAGATTTGTAGTTGGCAGACTCAGTAATACACGTTACGTTCGACGAACACGGTCTGAGGACACCAGCTAACGTGACCATTCACCTGAGTATACACGTGATGGATGAGCTGATCGTGAGCTTAAAAAAAAGGCCCGGGTGAAACTGTTGACAGTGCAGCCAACCAGATACGTACCTAATGACTACAACATTGGTGGATAGTGTGGCTGCCAGAGCTCAGCCCACATTGATGAAAAATTCACCGGAGAAACTAACCTTATTAAATTGGTACAGAACAGCCATGAAAAGTACACGGCTATCGCTCTCAAACCGCTTAGTTGACTTTTGTTGAATGCCAAGAATTATTTGGCTATGCAACTTGGCCCCCAGCTGAGAGGTCATTGGTGACGTCACTTGACTGTTTTCTTTAACCCGAGCATTGCTCATGAATGAACAACAAAATAGCAATGCAGCCATTATGAATTTATCTTGCAAAGGTGAACGTTTGGTACTACGAGCAACGAATATTGTGAGATGAGTTGAAAGTCCCAATCCGAACGCTCCAGTTGGTCGGAGTAGTGCTAACTTGGACTGTCCAGTAGATCCTAGTGGGCAGAGTTGTGAATAAGTATGGCAGCTGACGTCCATCGTTGAAATGTTCAACCATGAATCTTCACAAATGTACTCTTCAGCTGAATTTCCCGAGAAAATATAACTCAGGGTACTCTTTTCACATTTCAATCGATCGCCAACTGTTTTAATCATTCTCATCCGGCATGCTGAGTCCTATAGAATAATGATGACCTAATTTAGGTTCTCTGTGACGTGAGCGAAAAAAGCTGACCTCATAAAAAACATCAAGTTAACGACACAAATAACCACGCATTTCTTTATGCACTATCGGTGAGTGGATGTTCAGCCAGCGCAAGTCTGACAGGGTGAGTCTGAGTTTGATTAAACAGCTGGTTCGTAAAGCTGATAGCTGCAAGCTACCAGTCCGCTATTAACCAACAGTGTATACTGAGTGTGTAACTAAACCAGGACTGTTATGTCTAAGGAAGCTGATAAAAATAGTAAGGAAGTTTTATATTTAACTCCCAAATCTTCAAAAGTTCGACGACAGTTAACAAGGTGACCTGTGTTTGGATAGATATTTACTGGATCCGTTTATTTATTTCAAACCAATTGCAAATAGACCAGGAGGTATTACCAATAGGGAACACATAATGATGAACATCGCTCATAATAGCGATATATAAGTGTAAGATGTTAGACGATTGAGTTCCTTCCTTACTTGTAGAAGACTTGAACTGTACCTAACATGAAATTAAGTTATCTTCAAATATTTCCGTACAAATTGTTGATCGAGCTCCTAGAAGGAGATCAACACACAAGATAACTACCCATATTTCGAACCACTATGTCCTAAACAAAATGCATAAAATGAATGATATTAAAATACGAAATCGTAAATGAGGAATAAAAACGTCAGCATCGTTAGGGCGTCCATTTCTTTCTGTCCAATACCGCCTCCGTCCAAGAGAGAAAAAACTATTTTCTCAGTCCTATTTACCTATTTACCGGTCGAGAGGTGACCGTTAATTTTTTACCCGTCCGACTTTTTATTCCGCTAGGCACTGTAGTGACCCTGACCATTTTTTCCGGCAACTGTCCTTTTTATTATTCGGGACTGTTCTGTCGGCCATTGCGCACCATATCAATGACTTGTTTTTTTTCACCTTTGTCACACACGTTTTGGGGCGGAACAAAGCTGTTTTTTGTTGGCGTCTTTTTCACTTGTCTTTAGAGCATTTATGGGACAGTTGCGGTATTTTCGAGACCGAGATTTCCCTGTTCATTAGTACAAGAAGGGGAGTTCGATTTTTGTCAAGCCTTCCACTATATCGAGAACAAACCAGTGTATCGTTTCGACGGGTTAACAACAAACCCATAGTTTCTTGAGAAAAGACCTAGCTAATTTCAGTTGATGAATATATATGACTAATAAAATTGGTACACGGTGTTTGATTTGAGACGATTCACATCAGTTTATGACAGAATTGGGTAAGAATTTAAATCCAAAAATAGTAACAAAACGTCATTGAAAAAACTGATTTTAAAAAATGCGATGCCGATGCTTAAACAACGTATTAAAAATCTATCAGCTTCCATACAAGCGGAGTGAAATGAATCAAGTAAACGGGTTAACGAATCGAAATCAACAAATCTGTTGTCCGATGCTCATAACTACAGTTTCATTTTAAATCAGAAGCAGTGTGTAAAACTGTTGTGTTTTGATTTCTCGTCATCGTGATGATTTTGGATGTATCTGTTTGACTGAAACTAAATGGCTGAATGATTCGAACAGTATGATGTGGTTGCAGTATCCATAGCCTTAAACGTCAGTTACACAACCTTAGTTGTGTAAAACAGATGCAATTATTGATGATCTCTACACTGGGTGATAAGGGTTATGCAAAGACCGTGATTGTACTCTGTAAGTTATGATTGCTATACATGATGATAGCGCCTACAATGTATCCTCAAATTGCAAGAACATATACAAAAGGAACGAAGTTGAACTACCCCAGAGAAGATCCAGTACATGTACATTGTTTAACAAAAGTAGGTTTCCCGGTTCAACATGTGTGTGAGTAAAATAATTTGTGTAAGCGTTGAACATGCCATAGGTACAGGCCAACATCCAGATCGAAAATAGTTTAAGCACATCAGTTACCTAATCGTTCATGCAACATAACACTTGTACCTAATCTACATATGGCACACATTACTGTGGTCGTGACAGTGGCGCAGTAGTTTTCCAGCTATGTGTTATTTATTTCCACCAGACCTTTCAAATTATAGATATTTCTAATCGTATTCCTATAATCATTTTACATATATCCTTGAACGGATAAACAATGATCTGTTGGAGTGGACTAGATAAAAATGGTACGCTGCTCTCACCACTACTGTAAGTACACTCACTTTCTTCTTGATATACACAGTGAATCTTATATTTGTTAACAGGTCTTGTGCCTTCGAACGACCGAACATCGGATCCCGAACATCTTGACCGGTCAAAGAATGACAATGTAATTTGCGCCAGAAAACAGCAGAACCCATTTGGTAAAAACCTTTTGGTTAACGTCTGACGAAGACACTTATTTATGGCCTGTCCCTATCCCTCGTGACTTCCATTAGTTCAATCTGTTGCCATGCTTTCGGACACGGTGCACTCAGTTAGAAAAACATCTGCAGTTATCAAGTTTAATGTAGTATTCGTTCAAGACAACTTCTAAGATACACCATAGATTAAGTGATTAAGCAGATTAAACTAAGTTTTCACCATTCAGACTACTTTGATGCTGTTATGCTATCAAATTCGAATAACCGGGCATCCTGGCCGAACAACAAACCTTGCTTTTTGTCTGAATTATTGAGGATATGGTCAAGATAAGTCAACTCACATCATGCAATTGACATGAACTGAAACAACCTTAACTTGCATTCTTGAATTTATTATCAATAAACCACGGATTATAACACGCGCTTAGTCCAGGATGACCTCGTTCCGGTATGTTTGAATGAAGTGATTGGGGGGGGTGTTGAATTACTAGAGACCTTCACTCAGTTGTTTCAACTTGTGTGGATGACGGAGCACTCGGTAATAACCGCTGTATTCAAGAAAGGGATCAGAGCTTATTGCCTTTATGCCATCCGTTATATATCGTCGATTCACTGTAGCTCAGCAGAGAGACATTAGGGAAGAGCCGGTAGAGTTTCGTCCTGGACGATGACGTGTTGGTGAAATCTTCATTCATCGAAAATTCTGGAGTGGTACCACACGTAAAGTAACTGCGTCAAATGAAGTGCAGTGAGAGCCGCAAGAAAGCTGTATTTCTGATGACACCAACTTCACTTATAGCACAGTTCAAGTATTTGGATGTTCGCCGAACTTGGCAATCGGGTTGCAAACGTTTCGTTACCAAACGAGATGACATCATCAGTGCGTAAGTGTTTCAGCTTATGGGTTTGTGCGTGGGGTTTGGTGAAATGTGGTGGATGCCGAAGTAAGTTAACCTCCCGGCCTGAGTTCTGATTGATCACTTCCTGTTGTTTTGATATTTGACCTGAATTACCATCGACTGCTTTTTGTTGTACTGCGGCCTTGACTATCGGCCTGATTGGTTACTTATTAGATCGCGCAAACCCTTGTTCTAGAATCACGTTGGCAGCTTCCTGCTGTTGTTAATCTCTCACCCCAAGCCTGATTGGTTGGTTTCTGCCCTTTGAATGGTTGGGCAACCTTTTCGTTTTTGGAGTTTGAGTTGACTGTTCATCCAAACTCCCATTTCAATCCCTGGTGCCATCCACACACAAATTCGTGGACACGAAATGGTCACAATCAACATCCTGTGATAACCATCCATAAGGATCAAACTGGACACACCTTCGACCTGAAAACTGCGGAAGTCCTTTCTCAAGCAGACACCAGACACGCTTGGTACTTGTCAGCTAGGTCATTAAGCATACACATCAAACTCGATATAATCCACTAGCTAATGCGAACCAAGGAATTGAGGAGATGTAAGCGCCACCAAGTCGAAGTGCCGACAAACACGGACAGAACATCTTGAACGGGTCGGACCAGTGATCAACCTCCGCCATCATCATTTTCAGCTTTCAGTGCTGCCCGTGAGTTAAAAGGCAATGGACCATGAATTTGCAGAGTTATAATCAAGTACAAATTTGTGTCAAAGAAATAGAAGCGAGAGGAACGAGACAAACAAAACCATTTGATTTTCAAGAAACGTTAAGTAGACAGGTTTGTGGATACAGGCTCATCATTGAATGCGACACAACACCCTGTCATACAATGTTCCCATCATCGGCACGGATGGTCACGAACTTCGTAACCAGGTAGAGGGCAATTACCAAACTTATTCAGCAGAAGGGTCAGGGCTTTCATTACCCGTGACCACGACAGCTCTTGACCGCCTTGCGGTTTCTTAAAACCATCAGCAGCCACGCAGAACAATGTGCAGTACGGTGTCGACATACGGAGTTAATAATCCAATTGGCACAGGCTGTGCATTTTGGCAATATCGGCCATCAGTTGCAGATCTGTACATTTCCCAGACAGATGGGAGTGGGTTATCGCGTTGACCACGGAGTCATTCCATTTGATTCAGGCTAATTGGCGGAGACGGCGACGATCAAATATCGAGAGACCATATGTATCTTCCGCTCAAATGAACCAAGCCTCTCATCCACATATTAAAACTGAGCACCTATGGATAGCTCACTCTGTCTTTATTCGACAAGCAGATGTCATTAAGACGTCACAAGTGACGGGGATAAGCGAATGCACCAAGTGCTTTGGGTATCTTCATGGACATCTCGTCAACAAAACTATAGGCTCACGAGATGATTCTACTCAGGTGGGTGAAGTAATCGACAAACTGCATTAACGAAGATGTGTTCAGTACCGCCCAAATTCTGTAAAAACTATACTTCTCAGGTGCAAAATGCACATCATACGGACTAGCCATATTAGTTAACCGATTCAGCGTGGTCTGCACGTTTCCAGCAGAAGACCTAAGTAATGCACTACCCCGCGTCCACTTAATATCAATCAGCACGCCGACTGTTTGAAGTTCCACTCCGAGCTTCTCTACACTCCTGAGTGCTCCTTTCAGAATATCGCCCACCACAAAGTTAAATAAAAAAGAGGGGTTGAACTACTTTGTTAAACACAACTTGACACGGAGAACGGTCGAAGTAACTGCTCGAAAATGCACGCTCTGCGCACACAACCGGCATACAACGAATTCAGCAAACTGTAATACTTCACTGGGACACCTCTGCGTTAAATGTGGTCCTACAGTGCGTCGAGCCGTCGAGTCAGTAGCAGCATTCAAGTCAAAAAATACCGTGACCATTGGCTGAGAATGAGAGCACCGATGTTCCATTGTCTGTCGTAAACTGAATATATGGTTGATACAACCACGACAAGATCAGAAACCTGCCAGTTTTCTCAACTGATTTTCTTCGTGTTTCATAAGCTATCTTATTGCGAAACTCGAGAGTAACTTGAATGCAATAGAAACGAGGTCAATATCCCTGTTTGTCACATGACGTCCTGGTACCTTATCCAAAAATACGGATTACTGCTAATAAGTACCAATCGTAAGGAATCTCTTAAGTCTCACACATATAATGGAAAAGTATGATCACTCCAGATAAAAACCTTTCACCTACATTTTGGAAATGATGAAAGAAAAAAGGTCCGGATCTGGAGAGTAATTATGTCTAAAAAATTTGAGCTCCAGAGCCAATTCAGTTTCCGACTGATGACTGCCCGGAATTTCATAGCTAGTCACAAAATCTCTATTAGTCACAGCTGAATGAGCTGAATCAAGGCAGTGGAACGATTTCCCAAATACTTAACCCATCTGTCAAGTCGCAAAGACAAGCTGTGAATTTGTGAGCCACATCTTTCACATATACCACCTTACCGACGGTCAGTTAAGCCAAAAACCAAGGACAGCAGCACCCTAAGACACTCAAGAAACGGGGAGGAACCAAAAGCAGCTTTTTCTTCTTGTTTCTACTGTTCTGTTACCATTAAACTGGGCTTCTTCTACTAACCCTAGTTTGACAATGGTTACTGACGTGCAAATATGACTTATGAAGAAATAGCAGATGTGACTCGAGAGAATCTCGCTATGTGCTTCTCAACTATCTGCTCCCCATCTGGTCCGCGACAAATTATCTGAACTGGGCATAAATCAGAGTTGGGTAAATTTAATAGTTAACGAAAATTTTCGCATAATAGATTTCCCATGTGCTTATATGGAATTTCCCAATCTATGTTATCAATAATTTTTACTCGCAGCGATAACTTATACTGTACCAATCAGAGTGCAATTGACGACAGACACGAGCTCCATCAACAACTTTCCTTACAATCCATTCATGCATTTTCATCGAACATGAGCCTCATCAAAAGTTACTTTGGTTCGGACAGCCGGTCAGCGCAACAGTGAAATGAAATGACTTGGAAGAAGAATGATATAGTGGAAAGGACAGGGTTAGGCGTAGGATCCAGAAATGAGTAAGATGCTAGTATATCATGAATTGCAGCACACTACCATCTCGGCTAGTTTTTCTAGCCAGCAATATGGGTCATCAAACGACTCCAGCAGGACGGGTAACAATAACCGGTTTTATTCACGCAGACAACCAGAACTGTCATATTTCCTGACCACATCGATTCTTGACAGCCGTGCAATTTTATCCAACTTTTGATGGTCTCACCAGTAAACATCCTCTGCAGTAATCGCCGAGATGATATGCGGAATATGTAACTCAACCTTAGCAGCAACTGGATTAGGTGACCAATTAGCACTTGGCTCTTTGCAACAAACCAGTCGGAAATTCATCAGTTTATAGCTTATTGAAAGATGTTATGTGTTGCAATGTTTACGTCAAAATCAAAATGCGAACAAATTAAGTACTTTTGACTGATGCATATTGACTTCTTAGCATCATCACTTTGTTTATCTCTCTGTTGTTATTGTAAAACATTTAACTCACTGATCCAAGTTTTGTGTAGTTCTCAAGGGAAACTTGGCCAAATCGTCGAACGTTGCATTCAGAGTTGCGTCCATTACATTGGAATCATGTTCAGGTTGATCGAAGAATTGATATACAAAATACGGTGACGGTAAACAGTCCGGTCGACGAGAACGAAGGTTAGTGATTTTAAGCACATGAATTTGTAGTTCATTTTCCGTCGGGTCTGACCCCGTTGGTCTGGTGGAATTGGCCGTAGGGTGTGTGATCATTTTCGAAGATGCCAAACTTGCACGCTTGTGGGCAGAGCTCAGTAGCGACAAGCTTTTACAACGTTCTCTATACAGCCTGTAACAAGACAAGTGTAGTTCTGAAACACTCAGTATGTTATCCTGATCCGATGTTTGAATTATCAATGTATTAGTCACAATATACGACACATCTTCATACATCACTTTACTCAGTGGCCCAAGGTATTTGTTAGAATGTATCAAATTGTATATCGAAAAAAATGTAAAGATTTGGCTGCAACCAGTATCGAAAAAAGTTCTGTCACAATTTCTCCTGGAAATAGCTCATAGGTCAGTAGTTGTGCCATACATGTTTGTTAACACAAGGTATCTATTAGTATCAAACAGTAAAACATAATTATATTCTAATCGGATCTAAACCGGTGAAATACTATGTTTCATATTTCGTTTGCTAGGTAGACAAAGTTATACATGAAAGTTGGTGAACAATTAAAACTTTCTGTTAGCACTGACCTGATAGGCATAATTAAAGGGTACAAATACAATTGTTCAGAAAATATAACTTAGTAATGGGGTATCAGATGATGTTGAAGATCATGCACATGTCCACGTTAAACTAGCATTAGTAATACATCAAATCTTCACAAGATTGTTTTGTAATTTCATTATGACTAATTCACTTTCACTGCTTTGATTCACAGTTATGGTTATTAGCGTTCGCAGTCAGGTTGTTTACTCACTTCAAGATTTGAGAGTTGCTCTCATAAATTTTAAAATGTTTACTTAGGTTAGTGATTTAAATTCGAACTAGTCACCGCCATATGCATATTAGTGTTAACGTTTTACTGATTAAGATATTATTCAATGTTATTTTCATTTGTAATGTTACACGACAAACTCTTTGATATCACAATGCTTCACTAGCGCGCCCGAAGTAAACAAGTGCCTTTACATACGGTTTATTTTTTACTAGGATCATAAACCATCCAAATAACTAGTTTGACCAAACTATTGCGGAAGGAGCTGTGATAGTGTGAAAGCCAAAATCTGCCGAAATTATGTGTTGTATAACAGGCAGTCTAGTTTGTGAGTAGTACACTACTCACAAGCGACATTCAAGAAATAAATGGCAAGCCTAAACACCTGAGATTAAAAAGGGCTGTTTCTACATTTAGGTTTGTTTGCCTAATTTAGGCCCTTTTAAGCAAACATCACGTATAACGAACGTTCAAAATTCATGACTGAGTATCTCGATTAGTTATTTTATAACAATCGCAAAATTAGTGTTCATTGCACTGACGAACACGCCTTTGTGAATGCCGTGGTGAGTATAACATGGAAGTTACGTGCTCTTCATTATTTGACTATAATGGTAAGCTACCGTTATATAAATTCATGGAACAATATATCAGTTACATGTAGAATATGCGCATTAAATCAGGTAGAGTTTCGTGTTTAACACGTTTCTAATTATTGGATTAGGAGACCCTCTTCAAAGGTGATGTAATTGAAATCATAATAACAAATTTACAAAGGTTACATTGAGTTAACCGTGGTAAAGAAGACTTACGTTGCATCTGAATGAACTACCTGAATGTTTTTCCCGTTAAGTGGGTGATGAGACATATTGGTAAAAAGTGGTCGCCAACGTTAAATACTCGTTTGCTTATGTTGGCAAACTCGAACAAGTGACATTACATTTCCTGGTTTTAACTTACACCAGTTTATCGGTAAAACGTAGCACTGACTGATCAAAGAAAATGATGACGTTGCTAATAATTTGAATTTATCTTTTTCCGAAATTATGTCTGATTTTAAAAGTTGCTTACACTAAACATTTTTCATATTCTACAGCAATTTAAATAAACAAGCTGACGGTGCAGCTGTAAATTCCTCAACTACACCTGCAATAGTCACTCCTTTCCTCAGATACTTGGAATCACAGGTTGTGAGTGCGTTTATCTGCGGTTCAAGAGTCTGCTGATTACATGCAGATGACACGATCGAAATCATGAAGCCGACTGCTAGTGACTAGTTCTTACAGTTAGCTCACAGTGTAACTATGTTCACGTTAAAAACTGAAACCGAAGATCGTTCATCTAATTTACTAGATAGCTTTGTCAAAGTTGAGAATCAACAGAGATTCGAGGTTTTGTGTAGCGTGAACCGACATACTTCTGTCGGTATCTCAAATTCAACTCGTCCCATTCACTAGACATGAAAACAACAATCACCCGATCTCTAGTCAGTAGAGCCAGTACAACTGGCATCAATGAATTCTCCACAGCAATATGGGGATTCTCAAATTGAAGAAATGTTGGCCACCAATCCGCAACCTTTGCCAAAAACATGACTGAACCCACAACGACTAGATGATAAGCTGAAAAAGCACAGTCATATCAGTGCATTGTAAATAAACGACTGAAAACATTCGTTCCACCCTATTTGAATACGTCACCCGAACTGTATTTTGGTTAGATGATATCTTAGAACGGTTGGTGATACTCCCAAATAATCCAGTTTCTACAGACGATCCGACATACTGTAAATATGAAATCAAGTACGACAACTGTAGCACCAGCCACATAAGAAAAACACACAGACAACTAAATATACGTGTTACTGAACAAATGAAGCACATGTGGTTTTCTCCATGGTAAACACACCAACTTCAGAAACTATAGAAAGATTCGGTCAGATGTGCGCTGTCACAGAATCTCAATGTATGCCTTGGTCAAGCTCCAGAAGTTCATAAAGGTCTGCCTTTCCTTGCCGAACAATGCTGTCTTGAAGCTCTCACCAATTACATCCAACAGCCATGCTTAACCACAATGATAGCAAACTATTATCTGTAGTGTGGCTTAGACTGACAGATAACACCAAAATGGGCCGCGCCTTACTTACATCAGATTAAGAACCCCAATCAAATGAGCAAGGAATGCGACCACTTCGTTCACATCCAATGCAAGTTGACCTACCCACGACTAACCCGACCTGACCTCTGTTCCTTTGTTAGTACGATTTCGTATACAACACTACTGAGGAAAGTAACCTGAGGTGGTTGAAACGTTGGATAATACAAAATCGTTTCTAATGTCGTATGCATCCCATTCTACCAAAAGCCAGGTGTTTGTTATAAATTTCTATTAGTTCTTATACCATAGTCCATGAAGAGGTTGCAACAGTAGAAAAATGTATAATCACACAATTGTTTCGGCACAGCAGTTAGATGTTTGTATTGTCGCTGAGTGGTAGAGCAATTTTGTCCAGCCGATTCGTTGTAAGCCTCTTCAAGATCAAAAATCTCCGAGTCTTGATTTCACCGGGGTAGCTAGTGTCCCTCAGACTAAAAACTTAGCTGCTATTATGTACAATCATACCGCCGGACTTCCTTTATTTTCTGCTACTGCGGTCCACGTGAGCGAACAAGTGATGTCATCAACTGACCCGCTACACTACATCCTGGTTGAACATAATCGAAATGTTCGGAATCCAAAAGTTTCGGGTAGCATTCATTTGTTTATGATCTTACACTGGTAAACTTTCTCAAAAATCCCACCCCACAGTTGGATGTGTATTGCAATTTTCAGGTGAAGATGCAGCCTGCTGTTCACGAACGCGCACATACGAAGTATTGCTGATTCTCTGAGAGATTTATTGCAAGCCAACGGAAAATCACTGAGGGAATTATCACTGTGTAACCGTACAAGACAAACCTGATGGCCTGTGGCATTGGCACAGAGAGGCGAAGCCAGTAGTCTAGTCGTCCCACAAACAATCCAGCCAAATCGGACTGAGTGGTTAAGGAACTTGGATTTGCAACACCCAATAGTTCAACCTGACCATGCTTGCGTACAACTGAAGCTTTGTTTCCGATAGCTAATCCATCACCATCTGTTAGAAGACAGAGAAAAGTTAACAGCTTCCAATTAGTCAATAGTAATATATAAAAACAAATCCAGGATAATAGGCATAAATGTCTGCTTAAATAAATGCAGCAAATGTAAGGTAGCCGGGAAACAAAATTTTTCGTCGTCCATCGTTTGGAAATAAGTTGAACATTTAATTCGTGAAGAGGACCGGCAAAAAGTTGGAGGAGAACAACGCTGAGAACGGAATGTAATGACATAACTTGTATGAACGAAAACTAGTGGGGGACAGTGTAGAAAAGTCGACGAACCGAAAACGAAGGCTATGGGAATTTTATCAATCGAATACTAAGCTACTTATCAGGAGTATACAAACTCGTGGGACAATTCGGGCTTCAGGACAACATATAAAAGTATAATCATTAGTAATAGGTTGCTGGCAAAAGATGATGCATACTAGTCTAAAAGCTTCGACAGAGTAACTATAGTCAAAGACTCAAAATAACCAGTAGCGGATTAAACATATTTAAAAGAGAACCGCGGACATAAAACGCGCCTGCCTTATGACGAAAGGATCAAACCGAATTAGGGTTCACGAGGGATCCAACAACCAGGTTCATTGGACATTTTACAGCTCGAATTTACTAGTTGTTCCCACCTAATAGAAAATTCAGTCAGATAAAAGCTACTACCGCCATAATATCTCCACCTAGAAGCCATTTGGGAAGATAGTACTATCAATAACTGTTGAAATCTAGAGATTATTTCCGGTTTCCCTTGTCAAACCCTCAGTTAATCGAATCCAACCATACACCAGTGAGGTCTGAGAGCTCAACAAATACACAGGAGACACTAACAGACGCACTGATATTTGAATAACCAGCGTAGTCCGAGAAATCTATGTATGCTCATAGGTTGAGTAAATGCACCTGATATCGGTAACGTGTAACAACTGACAGAGTGGGTGGCTTGAAGCGTTAGGTGAACTGGTGGCTAACCGAGCTCAGTAGCATGAATGTTGTCGTTGTCTGGATGAGCTGTCTGTGAATTGAGTGTAGTTAATGACGCGGGGCAATGAAAGCCGTAAAGAAGCTGTCTTGCTGATGACGTCTTACTTTCACTTACAGCTCGGCTGTTTGTTTGCAAGGTGTAGGCGCCTTGATGTTGTATGTTTGAATATAGATGTAGCTAATTTTAGTAGTTAGTCCCTTCCCGTTTCCTTTTTTTCTTCTTTCTTTTTCTCTCCTATACAGGGTTTGCTTTCTTTTTATTCGTGGTTGTGTGGCAGTTAAGCATCAGTGTGAACCACCGATGTATTGCTGTCTGTGATGATGATGATGATCCACTTGGCTCTACTGGGACATGTGCATGCAGTTTTATACAGCCACATGAACTTTGAAGTGTAGATAGTTACGAACCCAGCTTCATCAAAGCACTAATTTTGTCAACGTTATTTATGCATCAAATTAAACTTTCTAATTTGATCACCCGTAAAACTAGATCACAAGTCCATAATGCTACTTAAACGCCACATTATCCTGTAGGAAAAGAGGTAAAATTATACGTAAAATTGAAAAAAATTTCCGAAGACACGCAACTTCTCGTCGATCCTCCATGTCTATATTTATCACTGTGGCGTAGTATGTGGCTCGTGTACTCCAATACGATCAAGTATAAGTGAACATCAATGTCGTTCGAATCGATTGCGTGCACACGCGTAAGCAGGAGATGACCGGTTTGAAGCATACCGAGTGATGAATAATGTTTGGGGTTGACATATCTGCTCTCTGTCCAGAGGTCTTGGGCCCCTTTTCGAGCCGTTTGTTCGGCGTTACTCACTACCGATGCTAGGTATGTAGGGCAGCTGATCCGAGAACGCGCACCACGACGATAAACAACGATAAACCAGAAACCTTTATCTAGTGACAAGGATTTCCGACATGATTGAGCATACACGCCTGACAGTGTTCTGAAAGGTGTAGTCCACTGAGCGTGAAAATGTAACTTGGGACGGAAAGGTGCATCATCTTGATGAACTGAACGACGAGGAGGATGTAGTATCAGAAACCCGCAGAAAGACGTCCAAACTCAAAAGTTCTGAACGTTGTGTTGTCTGACTTGACAGTAAATCTAGCAAGGTTATCGACTCGTTGAGTGATAAACATCACGTAGTCACAGAAGAATTGGATTTATCTACGCACATACTTTTCGGGTTCAATACACGGTCGACATCGCATACATGGCGGATCACATTTCGTACAGTTAATATTCACGGTTGTTGTGACAGGTTTTTGAACCAGGTACAATGATTAGACGCCGATAGAACGCAAGACACTCTCGACCGTAACCAGTTCTATGCTAAGAATACCATTAGCTAGACCTATGCATTCGACGTCTACTAGTCACACTGCTGGTGAAAGTGTAGTTCGAAAGGTGAGCTGGCATCTACGAACAAAGCTGAATCTTCTGGGACTGGATGATAAAAGTGACACGTTGAATTGCTGAGAATGTAGACTGTGCATATTGGAAAAAATGAGGATGTGGAGATATCAACAAGATTAATACCACAAACTGTAGCCAATTTTTAGCACATGTTCTAAGGTACAGTTAGCAAGCTGTTGATAGTGACAATGTGCCAACCTGGACTGGTACATAGAAGCAGTTGGTGAACGCATAAGTGCCCTTAAAATGTTATTGGTTTTGTCAACGGTTTTGGGTTCACACATGGGTTGCGGACCCTGGAACTATTATAGTAATGTGTTTGAACTCCTTGAAGTTCTTCTCAGGTCCCCACGATATACTATGCAAAATAGAGCGGTTTGTTGGTAAATACGTTATATCAAAGTTATAGCCCAATATTATTTTGACCTTGTTGTCCCATAGTTTGGGTACAAGCCGCCGTGGTTTGCTACTGTTTTTCATTCAGGCGGAGGTAGTCAAGAGCGGAAAAAACAGGTACGATCGTGACGAGTGAAATGCTATTTAGTGCACAACATGCGTATAGCCTGAAAGTAAATGGATGCTACAGTCATACATTCCGTTTAGAATTGTTTAGAAAGTATTGTTCTCGAAGGAAGACAGCCGGTTCTATTGGCGCCGGGTTATATATACCAAATCCATTTGACAGTTTCCAGATCGCACAATTTCACCCTGTGACTGAATGTACCGTGTAGTTCAGGTTGCACATGTGAACCAAGCAGACTTAATTTTCATGTGAAGTTAAAAGACAGATTACGTTGTTTACAAGATGCCTCGGAAATTGATAGTTGACTAAGTTTCAAAAATGAAAACTCACTACTGTAAACAGTTCTTTATTAGATCACTTTCCTCAATGTGTTCCGTCATAGAATTCCATTCCATTAGAAGTCGTTACAGCTGAGTTGCCCATATCGCCGCGATTCTGTGCCACCTTTGAGTCTTGCGAGTTATTCCCTCTCAGTATTGCGTTAATGACTTCAAGGTCAAAGACTGTGACTCGTTTCGATATTTTGTAGTGATCACTGAACTCTAACACCAGTACAATCTGATTCCTGATGCTCCCATACTTTGTGCTTCCAAGATTTCTTTGCTCACACTGACGTACTAAATCTTAAGCATAGAAAATGTCGTGGCTCAAACCATCCATATGAACCTACTGACTAAAGCAGTTATCTGATACCATAATTTTTAATCTCATAGGAACGGGCAATTTTGATAATGACACCTTTCTCCTCCGAAACTTATCTGCCAATATATCGAACTCGGTATTAAGCATGCCCTTATCACTTTTGCAGTGGTATGGGGGACCGACAATCAGGCATGTTGTCAAGTGTCCTAAGTATGAGAAATCAAGGTAATTGTGTGCATGAAACCAGTAAATTCGGTGATCCGGCACTTTATACTCCAGTTTGAGCTTGGAGACTTAAGTCACGTGGATTCAGTCAGCTTGTCTGATATCATAGCCAGGTGGCTTTTTTGACTTGAAAAAGTAGTCATTGAAAACGGCGTGGCACAGCCTATGGGATTACAGCAAGTATCAGGAACAGAGTAATTTGTTAACCTAAGTTATCAGTAGTGTAACGACGTCTTAAGTAACCGGGACGCCAATATTACTTTGAAACGATTGTTAGAACATCAGTTAACAACATTAATGAACAGTCGTTCCAGTGACCAATAACCTTATGAGGAAAGAAATATTATCGAAAGAAAGCCTGAGGTCGGAACAATTAGAACTCCTGATTGTGACTTCATCGATTGCTATCAGCTACTAAGGTAATGAGTTTCTAAATATGTGTCCCACGTGTGTCCCATGCTAAAAAGTGCGTAAAGATCATGTCATCGAGGAGTTTTCGAAACGTGAATGGATAAAAACCTAACCGTGACCGATAAGTCATATGATAAGTCTGGTAACCGAATGCTGAACACATCCGATAGCGAGTACGTTCTTCTTCAAGGTGGTATACATGACTTGAATAAAGTTTTCAGCGAGGGGTCTGAAATAAATCACGTGAAGTTTCTGAGGGTTTTTCTTATCTAGGCTGAGAAAGAGTAGCGAATCCCCTTCCTTCAGCCATCTCGTGATAAGACGCGAAAGATAGGTTAGAAGACAACCAGACGCCTTTCTCCGGATCGGTTTTTGTGCAGTCTACTGTGCAGAATTCACTGTGAAGCGCGAGGACATTATCAAAATCACCACTGTGTGACATGTGGGTACACTTGCTCACATTTAAGGAGAGGTTTTAGTCATCCAGCCAGCGCTTAATTGCATCATTTTGCGTCCATTTGTAGTGAACTGGGGTCAGTGGCATTCAAGATATTCAGATCGTCAGCATAGAGAAGAGTTTTGCCGAAAATATTGTCCGAAAGGTCGCTGATGCTAATTAGAAACGAAAGAGGACCGAGCATTGACCATTGTATAATATCAGCGGAAATAGGACAGGAATGAAAGGTCTGACTCAGTGTACAATCAAGAGTTCTGTTAACAAGAAAGGAGGTAATCCAGCGAAGAACCTCTTCTTGTATGTCATTAGCTTTCAGCCTATTCGTGAGAGGATAGGCTTGATGAGCCTTAGAAAAATCAAAGAAAATAATGTCCGAAACGAGACTGCTGTCTCTGGCTTCTGGTAGGCTACGTATGAATACCAGCATACTCTATACGCATTACCAGTTGGGAAAGAAGCCATGCTGTGTAGAAGAGAAAAGAATTTTCCCATAGGAAATGCTTAAGGGTAGCGCGTTTTAGCAGGCGATCCATTACCTTGCATGACATCTTAGCAAAGCTGATTGGCTGGTAGCTAATAGGAAAGTGCCAACCGTCAATCTCCGTTTCTTTCTAAGCAATAGGAAGAATGTAGCTCGAAATAATTGGTTAAACTGCTTGTGTAGGGGTTCTGCCATAATAGCTGCCTTTTTTTAGAATCCGAGGGCGTATCTTATCTAGATCCATGCTACTGTTTGAATTGGCTTTTAACAGGAGGTTTTTAGCATCTGATGCGGGAAACTCAACAACAGTGAGCAGCCGCTGGAATTTTCGTAGAGTTAGAGTAAGGTGCCAGTTGGGAAGTGCAAAGCTGTACACCACCGATTAGTGCTCCTAACATACCTTGGCAACCATTGCAGACCGAAAGAAACCCCCAGGTCTTGAGGAAGAACTGAACATCTATTCTTCTTTAAACGAAATGCAGACTTATGTAAAAAATTACTACTCGCATAAGCCCTCAGTAGGACCCTTTCATGTTCGATTTTCGCGGATTCACGGATTTCTCGCTTGCGTCTATTTAAGACACTGCGAAATGCGTTTTGGTTTTCTCAGTTACCAGCAAGTTTGTGGTTTTCGAATAGGTGGGAACGGACATCAGGGGCAAGACGTATTCTACGCGGAAAAGGTGGAAGGGAGAGAAGGTACCCAATTTGCACAATATGTGTAAATCATTTGCCCTCTGAATTGCTATTTGAAATGCACGATAATTCAGGCCCATAGAATCACAATCTAGAAGGTGTGTGCCGAGATAGCATTTCAGGTCCCCAAAATCAGCCTGGTTGGAATGTCAAACCGTAGATTTTCTTGGTGGTCGTTACAACCAGTAGCTGATAAGATCCGAAGTCAGTAATGAGTAGTAGTTGTGTTCAACTGGCGGCTTGATGACCACTGTCTATTTGTGGACTCCCGTTTGTGGTGATAGGATAAAAGGGGTAGGTGATTTGGTCAGAACGATGCCTCGTCGAGAATCTGGCGTACTATGTCCGAACCTTCCGTTGTGTCATCATCGCCAGTAACGCGGAGAATCCGTTCTCACAGTCCAAATGAGACATTGATGACCAGTTTATTTTGGGTGCGTTGAAGTCATCCGTACTGAGAAGATGAAAAAAGCTATGAAGTCCTAGAAAGTTTTCGAGGCTGTCATTAAGAACATCCTCTGAAGTGTCGCATGAGAGGGACTAATATATAACCCCACTAGGAGTGTCTTGGTCACACAATACTAACCGTAGAAACAGAGTATCACATTTGTCGGAGGACAGAAGATTCTTGATAAACGTGAGTGTGGGGAGACCTAGTTTAAGGAAGGTCGCAAAGCCTTCCATTCCTCTTCGAGGGAATTCGGTACGGTACAGAGCGTACCCGAAGACGTTCAGTTCAACGTCACGGATGTCCGCTGATTGGTTTTGTCCCCGTTTCCTGCTCGAAAGCAAACGGTGATTAGTAAATTTTTTCACAGGAAATATGCAACCTACACTAGAAGCACAACTGGTAGTTCTGATGGAATGATCATTCTAAATAGGGGGGACGGTCAGCGTTTTGCACACAAATGCACTACGCTTGCCACAGTTGTGAAATTCTCTGTCTTTTTTTAAAGCTTTGCTACAAACTCAGAAGAATCGCCAACTTTAAGGGCTTTGGTTAAATTTGAACCAGCGACGAAAACAGTGTGGTCAAACATGGCAATCGCTGTAATGGCTGAGGTACGAATTTCAGAAGTGTCAGAAATTTCACATTTGAATTCAGTTACGCGTCCAATCTTCCCTGTCGTAAAAAATTCACCAAATGATTCCAGGTAATGACCGTCTAGGCATGTTTTCTTAAACGGTTCATGCTCGAATCCTTCAATGTCGCTTTTGATTAGCAGTACTTGTAATCGCACTTTATCAAGTGACTATCTACCGCAAGCCTGGAAACAGTTTATAGGTATACCCATGTTCAAACTAGACTGCAAATTTGACTCAACAAATTGTCGATCAACAGGGATGCTTTCAATGGGTTGCAAAGTAAAGAAGAGCTTACCAGATACTTTCCTACTGACCAGGGTTTCGGACATAGAATTAATCTGTAATGTACACTACGGCTTTCGTGGACATAGTAGTGCAACACAAATCTGCTGATCACTCATGACTCATGGACGAAGGCTGCTAACATATAGACGACTGGTGTTATGATCTATCTATATTTTCTCGAAGGGTTTGATAGAATTAGCCAGACTATTGTGCTATGGAAGCCTCACAGTTATGGCTTATTCGGGTGACTTGAGGATTACTTGACTGAACCTCAAGGTGAGCAGAGTGTTAACACAGTGGTTCTCTGACAATACGAGTGTAACGCAAGGATCTATTCTTGGGTCCGTATTATTCAGTCTTATCGTTCTCGAACTATGCAGCATCGTCAACTCACCGATATTATAGTACGTGGCGAGTTTAAGAGTGGTAGGTAGATGTAGAAACTCCACATAACGTGTCTGACTGTGAGGCGTAGATAAACTTAATGTTCAAAGTCAATGACCGAAAAGTGATACATAGCATGAAAATTGCTCTGGCTCCTACGCTAGTGAAACGAGATCATTGGAATCTGTATGCAGACGAGACGTAAGAACCCTGATGGTAAACGAATTAAGTCTGTCAGCAAATATTACAGCCATGGCCCAAAAGCACAAACGACCTTGCGCCTGTTGGAAGGAAGTTGCGGAACCTGAAGTTTTTCCTACCGTGCTCGCCCGCATGTGGAAACCAACAGATACACCTGAATGTTGGATGTGACACTCATTCACTGTCTGGAGATAAGTTATTAGAAGTGGTATGGGACTCAGAAAAGTCCCCTATTCCAAAAGACTAATGAAATTTGGTCACTTCTCAACGAATTGCAGTCATTTTAAATGAGGCCGTATTATCCACCTACAAAAAATCTTCACAATTCAACTCATCCATAAAGCATACTGAGTTCAATACACAATCCTTTGAGTATTCTAGATGCGCATGACAGTGAAAACAGAACACTTACCCGGAATTTGTAGCAGTGAAGATAGATCCAAGTATCCAGCGGCGATCGTCCGGTATCGACCATCCAGGTTTTGGTGCAGTTCAATCACACAACGACCCTGAACGGAACCACAAATCTCTACATAAATTGGCATTCGTCAGCTAGAACCAACGACACAAATGTCATGGACTTTAACAAATGAAGCCCTTATAACGGAGAAAATGCGGCACAGAAAGCTGTCATTCAGTTACACATCACAGTCATCAGCGTAACTGGATGTTGAAATAACACAAACATATGTAGTGTCCCTACACAAGTAATGTGTCGCCAAACTTCGTGTGGGTGGGGGAGTCTAATATGGTGACACAATAAAACCTATTTAGCACATTTTCATCATACAGTCTTTGACTGTGGACACGTGAACCTGTTGATCTCAGTGAACATTATATAAATTGGGAACGTATTTCAGCTTGTGCACATAATTTGCCACTTATCAGAAAAGAGCCGTTCACTAGGTATGGACAAGATAATCGCATATTTTGCTAGTCAGTTATTTGCTGATGTGTGGAATGTGTCACACATAAAGACTGAGGAGTGACATTAGTGAGCTCATGAAATGGCAGTGATGATAGGTGGATTACTTTGTCATATGCGTGATCGACGGTATAATAATGAACTTCATCAACATTCATGCAATGGAACCAGCTGAGCAGTACTCATCTGAGGCTTTTCCCGAATAGTGATTGTATGTAGTTCATTGATCCGTGGTCGCCTGTGAACATCATTTTGCCTAGTTCGGCCGGGTAAAATGATCAGACTGTGTGTGGTATTTTTGCGAATGTCACTTTTCATAGACAGTTCCACAGAGCGGTTACGACAACCTAGAACGTTTGCCTCATTCCATGAATGTCGCAAACAGATGAGCTTATTTACCACGACCCCACGTATTCGATACTTTCAACTCTCAACATTTCTGCGCGAGGTCATAGGGGGAAGCCAAAAACAAAACAGTGTGCAGATCTTTCAGTGATCTGCCCAGCATAAAATGCAGACTAAACGCTTGCGTTTTTCTCTTTGCTACTTTGCCTTCCTAGTTCCGATAACATAGTGTACCATTTAGATGTACGTTGAGCTACAACGAAGTAATCCAAATAACTCTTTTATTTTGCAGTATGGACACTTGGATATGAGAAGATACGATCCTAAACCAAGACTACTAGAAGAGTGGTCTCCGGACGAGCATCCGAATGTTTCATACGTTTTGCCGCTGTCGTCCTTTCAAACATGAAGCATGAAAGTACAAATCGACGTTGTTCTTCTGATTGATATGGCCATGGTGCCCCCCAATGAATGCGTTCACAAAAGCATTTTCTGTTGAACAAAGTTGTGGTTCGTGGTAATTCTGAATTTCACGTTAACCTACTAGTTGTTTAACCAGTCTGAGCCAACCGAACTATAAAGGCCTCTACTTGCGAGCCCCCGATCATACTCATTCAGATCTGTACCAGATGCAAGGAATGTGAATGAAACCAAAAGTGGCTCACAGTGAACTATTTGTGCTTTCCTGTATGCAGTCGTTCAGTGCCTTGGGTCACTGTGAAAGGTTACTTCCTAAACGGATGTTGTTAGCCGTGTACATGGTAGCTGATGGACATATTTACGGGACTATAACGAATAAGTGATTGATCCAGTAGATGAGATCAGTTTACATTAACACAAACTATAAGTTTGACCTTACTTTGTGCAAATATTCCAGAAAGAAGTCGTCTATCTTGACGGGATATTGAACAGTTAGGTCAAAATCTACCCCACTGCCATTAACGATCGCGGTCGATTGGGTTTCAAAATCGTAGAAATCCCATGTTAAAAACAATTTCAAATAGTCCGCAGGCACGCCCTGTTGGTCCAACGCTTCTCGTTTCGAAGAGAGTAACTGTTCTGTTACCGTTGATGACAGGGTCAATTGGCCAACATGTATCTAAAGGTACACGAAAAAACAGTGTATCTAAATAAATTTTGAAATGACGAAACAGATATGAGATATCAGTGGCAGATAACTTGAGAGCTAGGCTATCATTGCAATGAGCGCAAGTTCAGGTCATATTATAAAATCATTCAATAACGACATCGAATTTTACACTATACTACCTGTGTAGACTTGGATATATTAGACGAATATATATATACGCAATAGTGGTTCCGACAGATCCTGCAGAGCGTAACGTCGACCACGCAGATTACACCATCATAGGTTTTTAACCACTGAAGTGACAACGGAAGTGGCTCCACTGATTTCCTGTGTTACGGTGGCCCGTTGTCTGGTTGATGCAAGCCTGTGATCAACCCGTTCGATTTGAGACAAAAATCGATGAACAGCTGATAAACGAATTGCTGGCCAGGCTGGTTTGTATGGAATGCACTTTGCACCCACAAAGTGCTGCTTCAAGATTAGGACACTCCAATTCCTAATTTCTCCTCACTGTAGGCAATTCGCTTGAGACTGTAGACAGTTTCACATACTTGGGTAGAACTATCTCGTCAGACTGTAATATTGCTGGTGAGTTATCCTCGCGGATAGCAAAGACACGAGTTGCGTTTACCAAACTGCGTCATCTGTGGCGTTGAAAAGACGTTCGGCTGTCGCTGAAAGAAAAAGTATATAATGCCTGTGTGCGTTCCATTTTACTGTATAGTTCGGAAACGTAGCCTGTTCGCAAGGAACATATTAACAGACGTGCCGTGTTTGACAACCGTTATCTGCGTCATTTAGCCCACATTAAGTGGACTGATCGCGTGTACAAAACGGCCGTTTGCCTATGCATATTCCGGAACGCTCGGGATGCGCGATCAATTGATCAACTACTCACGTTGCACAACTTGCGATGGTTGGGTCACGTACTCCGTATGTCATCTAATCGTTTACCGTATCGGGCATTATATGTTGAGGCAGCCAACAGTTGCGTAAAACCGCGTGGTGGTCAGGCAATAACATGATCACGAAATATGTAGACCCTGACTGCCCCACTGAGCAGAGTGGGTGTCGCCTGCCTGACTGGGGTCCTTGTGATCACTCAAACCACTGGTTAGAGACGCTTTCCGAGATGGCGATGTGTCGCAGTCAATGGCGTACCTGTATGTATACCATTTCTATATCTACCGTTTAATCTTCTTTTGATAATTTTCAAACATCTAGGATACTCTACGCCACTGCTGAAGAGTGCTGCGGCCCGAGCCACAGCACCTTTTGCTCAGGCTAATGGCTTGTATGATGATGATGAGGAGGATGTTGATGTTGATTACACACTGTTGAAACAACTACCATGTGAAAGTCGTGTGACACAAGGTTGACCGCCAAATTGGAGGACAGAACAGTGAGGCAGATTGATTAATCATGCATAAGAGGTGCTTTGCACAATCAATTAAGGTCTTATGACAAAAGTGCAGAAGGTTGATTTTACCTAAGTCATGTACGGCCATTTCTCAACTTGTTATCTTGACGGAGATTGTACTGGTGAAACGTTATAGAAAATCATGCTGTATATCGATACAATGAACCTTGCACGTTGGACGAGATACAGACAAACATCAGCGTTCGATAACGCTTGCTATCAGTTTACATCAAATGTCATGCGTTCGTTTACAGCTACTGAATCCTCAGTATTTGCATTCTTTGTAAGGCTGTCAATTCCGTTATTTCTCGTACTCAGGTGAACTATCGTTCTTCCATCTTAAAAATTAGCCTCTCATTCTCCCTAGCTGCAACCCAAGTTATCACAATGAAATTACTGTCAGTGACCGTGATATATGCTTATTCACTAAAAACAATACAATTTACTCCCCCTATGGTTTTTGCTTTGACCTAGCAGGGACAGTGGTGCGGCTGCACATTCAAACAAATAACACCATACGATGACGTATCAAACTGACTGTTTTATTCACAGTGCCATTACTAATTCGAATAACCTTCCATTAGACCATTTAGCATCTGAAAAATGGACCTTCTGGCAGACCACAGATGTCAATGTGGCATGGACTGGAACTGACTATTTCAGCCCGTTTTTGTTCATTAATTTATATTGAGACCACCGTTCAACTTGGGCCACCCAACGGTTTCCTCAGAACAGGAGAACATGTAAGTGAACTTTTCTCGAACCTAAGCCATCTTGTGATTTCCCTTATCGGGCCACGTAAAGTTTGAGTTAGTATTTCGTACGCTGTGGCCATTACGGTTACATGCTTTGATAATCACGAAGCAAAGCCAGACATAAGCAGTCCAGCAAAACCATGGAAGAGATCGTAGTCCGTGAACTTATCAACCAGGGTTAAGAACTATTGTCAGACACACTTCAATAGTATGGCACTACAGCCCTTGTGAAGTCTTCTTTTGGCAGCTTGAACAATCGAACCAAGACAACGTTTATACCGTTAACACCTACTATCCGCCCTGGCGTCTGCAGCATCAAATTGTAAGAATCCGGCTACCCCAATCTAAGAGATTAAGTGTCTTTTATTGGACCTAGGCGGCTATAACGTGCCTCATTCATCCATGTCAACTAACCTCAACAAGATTTTCCCCTGGTTCGGCTTCCATTCGTGCACCTGGAGTAGACTGAACAGCATCAGCGCAATTTTCTGAACACACATCCACATCCAGTTGCGTTGTACTCTGCAAATAAAGAAGTCTAATGAGCATGCAATAAGTGATCGCATTTTTAAATGAAACTGAGCGGGCGCAGTTTGGATACGAAAGCTGGTCTCAACAAAGAAGGATCATCCACCTGCTGTCAATATCATGAGAGTCATGTGGATCATCATAATCACCAAAAACAGCAATAAATCAGTTTTTCACGTTGAAATTTAATGACCAAACAACCAGGAGGAAAACAAAAGCTCTAGTTAAAAAAAAGTGGAGGAAGGAAGATATTCAAAAGACGAAAAATAACCATATATTTGCTAACACATTCTACATTAAGATACCCACAACTTGTAAACAAACAACTTAGTTACAGGTGAAAGTAAGGCATTGTTCATACGCCTGATTTCCCAGCTTTGTAGCTTTGCTCAGTTGGATAACGGTGGCATTCACGACATTACGCCCGATTAGCGGCCACTTAACCTGAAATACTCCGCCATCAACTCTGTGCGTCCCGAACGCTCAGTCCTCATCAGTCAAGCGGAAGTGAAAAGGCTGTGGTGACAGAGCAATACGGTGAGGCGATATATTTTGTACTCGATCAGTAATGAAGTGGACAACGCAACCACACGTGAATTCAGTGACATACTTGGGGTCAGTAAGTTGTAAAAATGTGCAGAGATTAAATTAGACGTTTACCGAAGGTAAAATTTATCGCAAAAATTAACCCGATGATCTGAATAAGAGAAGCAGCGAGCACTTTGTCAATTTCAGTCGAGTAAAAGACTAGGTCTGAGAAAGAGAGGAAAATCTCAGACTTTTGTTAAATTAGGGTTTACAGTGAACTCTTCGATAGTTAAATTACTAGGAAGGCTATAATTTAAGGACTGAACACTTTCATCATTCTTATTTCATTTTGTCATGGACTAAATAATAGAAAACTGTTTCACGCCACACACAAAATACCGATATGAAATATCTGCTTAGGTGAAAATTGACTGAAGTTGATTACACTGATGACAACTGTTTTCAAACAGCACCTACAATGCCAGACGAAATTTCGCGCTCTGGTGTATATTCCGAAACGCGTTTTAGTCACAAAGTACGATAGATTTCTACAAGACTGCTGTGACTACGCACAGTTAATTTTAGATAATGTGGCTATGAAACGTATTCATAAGTTTGGCTATTTAAAGATATGCAGCAAATTCGGCAGGGATAGTGAAAACGAAATAGGAGCTTATATTTTGAGGACTAGAGTGGTAGTCACCAATCTAGTACATTCCTTGCGACAGTGAGGTACCTTTTTGCCTCGTGTATATACAGCAATTGTGAGGACTGTTTACGGCTTTGCAAATTAGGTGCTCAGAGACATCAGTCGTCTTCAGGTATTTAACTATCGATGTCTGCGTTTGATCGCTCGCATTGAGAGGCATTTAATTCTAGGTTTGATAGTAACTGCTACAATGGGATTGGACTGGAGCGGTTTTCTGATTGGAGAAAGTTCAGCTGATTAAAACTCACGCACAAATGTAGTGAGATCACTTTCGACGTCCTTAAAATCCTAAACATTCTGCGACGTGAGTGTTGTCTTAACAGTAACACCGTGCCTTTCACATTATTATCTTGTGAATGTAAATTTATTACAAACCACTAACATCAAAGTTAGTGTGTTGGTGTAGGTATTGCAGTCTTACTCGTGGCTGTTTAATAAATCCGTGCCATCTCTAGGCTACATTCACTAGGATAATAATGTTTCAGCTATCGTCGTTAAGAACGCCGCCAACCAGTCTGACCTTTGTTTAAATTCTGAAGGTCGACTGGAATTTCCGTCGATATTCGTCCTCTGTGGCGGCAGTCGTGCGGTTGTGCTTGAGATTTTCTCACCTCCAACTTGCTGGCGCCTTCAATTGTTGCGTTGAATTCTGCTTGTGAACGGTGAGTAAATCAACAAGTAAAGTTTGTTTGCCGAGTCACCGTCTTCTCACTACGACTTCCGATCCGCGTTAATATAAGGCCAGGGAAACCTTGGGCATACGAACCTAGGAACTAACATCATGAAAAACTACAAACGGAGTTGTGACCGATCAGCGCCAACCAATCAAGAACGGCGATTACCTATTGCAACGAATTTAATTTTAAGAGGTGGTGAGCAAAACAAGTTGTTTTAACGCGTGCCAGTTTTAAACAAGTTCATGCAACGTAACAGTGAACGAGCCAATCAAAACGCAAGACATTTGTTGCCCAATGGCAACACCGTAAACATCGCTATCGTTATTGTTTTCTAAGAGAATGATATTAATTAGTCCCTCTCAGAACACCGTTGTTTTAGTGTTCTCGATTTGGTAGGCAGGTGCGAGACCACCGTCACGCGAGTTCTGTTGTTCAGCCTATAAGTTCACGCAAACTTAGGTGGTTACTATACATACAGTGGAGGGCAGCAAGTTGTCTGCCACACTGGACACTGTTTGCCCACGCTGCAGCTGACTGGTCTAAGATGCGAGGTGGACAGATACTGACCTGGCGTAGAGAATTGAAATCGTTTGCCGAGGTATTGGCCACTGTAAATCAAATTCGTCTTCCAAGTGGGGGTCCTCGTGACTCACAGCGTTGATGGCTGACGATGTTGAATAAGATAAGATGGTGGCTAATTCGGTTCAACTGCGTGAATGTTACCGTTGTTCGACCGAGTTGTCTATGAATTAAGTCCGCTTAATTATACGAGGCAATGATAGTAGTCTCAAGAAAGTTGGCTTTCTGATGAGACATTACTTTCATTTAGGGCTCGGTTGTTTTTCTGTGAGGTATTAGCATTTTTATAGTGAATTTTTGAACATAGACGTAGTTGTTTTAATTGGAAAGGTCCCCATACCTTTCCTATTTTCTCTATCGGGGTTCACTTTTTTCCTCATGGTTATATTGTATATCGTATTTATCGTACCTGTAATAACTTTTAATGTATCACTATCAATGGTATTGATGATTATGATGTTGATGAATTTCAATCGATACGGTTTACGCGAGTTGGGTAAGGGGAGTGTTTTGTATAGTAACGCAACTGACTTACTATGCGAATCAATCGAGTGAGGCACTCTTTCTTCTGATTTCACTGTCTAGACCATCCGATACAGATTAGTATTAACGTATAAAAGTCAGTTCCAAGTATTCTGCAGGGCAATAATTGAATTTTTAGAGGCATATCTTATGGGGCAAAACTCACGGCAGGTATGTCTCGCGTTAAAGTAGACCTGTTAGAGCGTTTTCCTTAAATGAATAGCTTGTTACAAGTTAAGTAAATACAGTTCGACAAGAAAAAGAAGACGAAAAGAATACGGTCTCGATTTGGTTTACCTAGGCCGTGTATTAGTAGTTTATTTCAGAGATCTTTGTAAACGGTTTGGATGGCGAATTAACCTTGACAGATTTTCAAAGACCAATTTGTAGAATATCTAAATTAAGACGGATGGTTTTACAATACATCGATAGACACAAACAGTTCTTTCACTGAGACAACTTTTGTCAAATTTCACTCTATTTAGAGAACTTTCTTCTATTGATTTCAGTGGCGTTCCGAGCCAAATTACCTTCCGGTCAGCTTCAATGCCATTGTGCATGTACGTATGTATCTATCTAATGATTATTCTTAGTGTCACCGTCAACTTTGCAGAATGAGCAAATGAGACGGTTCAGTGTTCAAACGTCAAGACGTATGTACTAAACTGCTAAGCTGCTTTGTTATCACTTTCTGTTGAGATCGCCTCTTTGATTTCACCAATATTGCCAGAAAATTACATCGTTTGTATATCGGGTGGCGACCACTAAATGCGACCGATAAGAGATTTTAGTCTAACGTTTAGAATGGATTATTCTGCAAAGCAGTCTAGGAGTTATAAAGTACAGCCTCATTTCACAAACGTTAAACATCCCCTGCCGATCTTGACATCGTCTCTGTAGGAAAACTTTTAACAAATACGAATGATATTTCACTTCTGGTTGCAGACGATCAGTCCAAGCTGCGAAACGAGAATGAAGTAGGCCGCACAGCTAAACTATGTGAAGATATAACAAAACACGACGTCCCGAAAAATAATGCAATTTACATTCTCTTACTCGCGTATGTATGCAGAACGAAACGTCAGTTTACAACCTACGATATCCTAACTTACTGTGAAGTTATTAACATTTGAACGTGGCAGTGAGTTATTACCTCTAGCACGTCAATGTCAAAACAGAATTGTTGGGTCACTGTGAACGTTACCTTGCGTTTAACCCCGTATGCGACATCTCGCAACTGGGTCTCTAGCTTGCGGACTCGTTCAGCGCGAATGTCCAGTAGTTTTGCATATTCAGTTAGACGTTGCTCCGATTCTGACTTCACCTGGGTTAACCGTTCCGATAAGTCTTTAGCTTCAGCCTGATAGTCTTTGTTGATACGATATTGAACGGTGAGCAATTTTCGTGTTTTCTCCAACTCAGCAATGGTTTCCGCGTGAGCGGCCTCAGAGGTCTGTAGCCGTCTTGCCAGATCTACCAAAGGATAGCGAACGGGTTGGTTAAAGTTTCGCATGCTTAATGTAGGAAGCAGTCTTATCAACGACACTTAGCTGCAACATAGTTTATCCTTTTGAGGTGGATTTTTCAGTCAGTTGTCAGCTAGATATTTGTTAATATCAGTCATAGGTCAGTGATTTAGACTGTGAAAACCAAGTTTTGATAACTTGCAGTCAGTTGTAGCTTGCGTAACAGGCTATACTAATTTATAGCCAGTGGGTACGGCAATACTCAGTAGGCTAACATATTTTTGTCCCACAAGCGACGTCCGGAGCTCTGACGTACCGTAATCACTTTACGCAGCGACCAGTTAATTGATGACCGTAAGCCATACTCCACATTGGAGGAGTCCATGACGGATTTGAATATAAACAGAGGTTAATGTACATTATCGTTTTATTAGCCACTTGCTTGTATGGCCGTATATATAAACGACCGCTGTTGTGGTAAGTCAGCGTAGATAGTTAAGTATTGCGAACTACATAGAAAACCATGTTTCAGGTTGATAGAAGAACACAGACAAAGAGTGATGAGAAACAGCCATCAAGTAAACGTGCTGAAATAAATTGAGCGCAGAGTGAAACCAATGAGTACCACACAAAATTAGATTGTTTTTAACTAAATGTTTGTCAAAAATAGTAGATGTTCTGTGTCAAACTCCCGTTCTTTGGTCATTTTGGTGATGTTTAGCAAGCGTGCATAATATTGATTGCATATGTTGTCCACGAGTGGCCGCAAGTAGTTGTTTATAATTTATGGACTGGTTCGCCCGACAGACGTGTCGAACAACCCATACTACACACCGCTAAGAAAGCCACAAACCTGTATCTGTGATAGAAGCATCTTCCACTGTGTACAGACGTGATGTTAAGTTAGCCATTCGCATGCACATATCATCTAATTGACGCTTCATGATAAAATTAACGAAGGTCATGGCAACCTCTGTGTAAAACTAACAGTGAAAATCGGTAATCTGAAAGCTGACTAATGGTTGATGGTCCGGCGTGGTCCCTAATCTACCGTCGCAAATATCCATCCAAGAGTGGATAATATGTGTCAACTAAAATCGCTAATTTGTACTGCTGTCATCTTCAGTATCACTACTCACAACACATAAGTAGACTACATCGATGTATCGGTGTCTATGATGATGGTGATGATGATTGTGATTATGACGAGTAGTCTACATTGAAGTTTTACTACTGAAAAACGCAATGAGTAATTAGATGGGGAGCAGACAATTGAAACTACGATAGATGTTTGGTCATAAAAGTGAGGCCAATATTCTGTATTAAAATGGTGAATTTCAATCATCAGAGCAGTAAGAGATTCCGAACAAACACTTGAGTATCCTGTAGATCTTCACTGACTTTGCCAAAAGTCCCTAATAAACGGACAGTTCACATAGAAAATTTCAGCATTCAAGTCACTGTGTTGATCAGTCGCTATTGTCAACAGTCTCTCTGACCAGAGCCCAGACAGGTCAACGATACCATTTCCGAGTATTTGTCAAAGGACTGCAGTGCGTAGGAAAAAAACTGATCTTCGGATTATAGGTTTGATAGGGGACGGTGAAAACCACTGATTACTTTTGAAACTGATCCTCTCACCGTGGTAACAAGTATGAATTGTCAGTGGTAAATCGTTCAATTTTTGTCACCCTGAATGTATAGAAAACCTAGGTTAATCACTCAGAAGGCTGAAGGTGCATTGGATGACTTATCTACTCTTTACGCTAGCATATTGATGGTTTTGCTGTTCAGAAGTCAATCTGGCTTAAAGATGTTCATTTTACTTTTCCGATAAAAAAATCTGTATAAACAAGCCGTTACTTTTTCAGAAGATTTGGTGGCATATCATGATTTGATGATAACATTTGATGATAAGCTATAACTAACCTTCCTTCTCGGATGTTTTCACTTGTTCCATAAACTCTAATCCTAAGTCTCCGCCCGTAACCTTTGACTTCCGTTCGCGTAACAACATTAGTGCTTCTTCAAGTTCCTCGGAACTGAATCCAGTCGCCTTTAAAAAGAAAACACGAATGGCACGTTGATTCCAAAAATGAATCTACTTGAATATTCAGAATCTTAACTTCATGAATACGTCTTCAATAGACAATACAACAGTTCTCCAACTCCCTGAAACGTTCACAAACCGGTGACTATGAGGTCTACATTACTCGAAGTCTCAGAAGCAAAGTTAGGTTACTGTCACTGTCACTGCCTTGGCTCGCATCCTGCTGACACATAGAGCTGTGTGGCTTACGGAAGATAATCATACGGAAATCAGCACGCCAGTAAAATTTACCTTGGTGCAAACCAAGCGCACAGTGTCACCTACTAGCATTATCTGTCACAGCTTTTGCATTCACAGAGACCTTCCAGCTAGCCTTTTCTGAAAAAAACACATTAGACTTGAGTTTCGCTCCTGTTGGAAATTGTATATAGTCCATGTGTTTCGCTCTGAAGGTAGGCTGTTATCAGAATCGCGTTCCCACTCATATTCAGTCCTTGTAGTTAGATAAATTTCTAGTTAGTTCCTCTCAGCCATTAATCACATGGGTATGTTACCGAGCGTTTAGATGTCATAGATCTGTCGTCCTCATTGTCGGACGTCATCACTATCATCCCGGCACCATGACCAACGTGATATTCTCATGAGAACAGTAACTGACCTCTGGTCCACGTAGTAAGCGAGTTTTGATACTAGAGCACAAGAAGTCCAAACCCAGGTACCGTTTGGAGATAACGAAATTATTGACAGTTCTACTGTAGATTCACTACTGTCCACTCATCCAAGGCCTATGGTAACGTCAAATTATTGTTTGTTTTTCTGGTTGATAATTCAGTGTGAGAGATACATTCTTAAATCAGAGAAAAAAAGCAACAACAAAGAACATCCTACGTTTCGGAAGACTGAGTTTCGCGTACTCCAAATGTGTGTAGCAAACAGGGTCCACTGGGCTTCTAACCACTTGGTATGTAACCATCACGTTGTGAATAGACCTCACAGCATACGTAGCACCTGAGTCATTTGAATAATGCGTCTGTGATTACTAGTTTGGAATGCAGTATATTCCAAACACAAAAGCGAATACTTCAAACGTGTAAGCTAAATCTTGAGCTCACGTAGTAGGTACGGCTTGAACCAACCCAAAGTGTTATGAAATAGTCGGCAAGGTGAAAATTCAACATATAGTAGATGGTACTCTTGAGCAAGGGGATCCGATATGAACGACCCGTTACAATAATTTAATCCGAAGTATTTTGCGATTCGTTTAGTTTGAACAAACCGGTAGGTTCATTCATTGATCTGCTATCAAGTACGCAAGGATGACCGTGGCAGCAAAATGTTTCTGACAAAATGTTAAAACCACTTATTGTGGCAACTCGTTCAACCCACCTGAGCAATTGGTTCAATGGACTTTTGAGTGATGATAGATTGTCCATAAGCTTTAATACCAGGCGCCCCAGATTCCACAGCCGTGTTCTGTAATTGGACAATTGCCTCTGTTTTCGAATCTACATGCGTCGCGTCCACCTTCGACTGCCGCTGTAGTAGGGCTTCCAGTCGACTGATTTGAGTTCGCAATGCGTGTTCCTGTCTCATCCATGTCTGTTCGGACATGCCTGAAAATGCACTGTTTTGACAGGCGAATAATGGGAGTATATCATCGTGGCCCATTGAAATGAACCACGGATGACTATAACGAAGCGACAGAATTTGCAAAGCGGTGTAAAATCAGCTAACACTATATGACTATTCGTGAGTATTGGCATACTGACCCGCGTTGAGTCATTGTATGCACTAGCCACTTGGGGATGCGCTCCGCCTTCCTTTGTCGTAAGTTTCGGTCCGTTTTGCCAATGTATGAGTCACCGCAACTGCAAGTGAACTGGTAGATAACATGAGAGGCAGAGTTTTCCGAGGAAGAACGTTATGTCGATGACATTCTAATATTCACCGATTTTAAACGTTTTATTACTCTTTTACACCAGTTTAATTCCACTCATCGAAATCTCCGTGTCACACATGAACAAGAGCTAGATAACTCACTACCGTTCTTAGACGTCCTTATTTCTAGACGTTTAGACGGTACACTTAGTAGGGCTGTTTATCGTAAAGCCACATGGAGTGGGCAGTACCTACAACTCTCTTCATTAGCGCCAGTGGCTTACAAACGTAGTTTAGTGCGATCCATTTTTCACCAAGCAAGGAAAATATGCACAGCCGACCATCTAAAGTCTGAAGAGGAGCTCTTGAAGAGTGTTCTGCTGGCGAATGAACATCCGGCCAAATTTGTTGAAAGTTGAACGAGTGGCTACCCCCCAACCACAATCAGTGCCGAAGTAGCAGGTTTTTATCACCCATTCTTACACAGGTGACCACAATATCACCGTTGTAAGTCGAAAGTTGAAGTCAGCCATTGATCGCGCATATCCCGCAACGGAATTATGCTTGTTGCTTTCCACCCGTAGAACGAGTCTCCACTGCCCCGATCGTCCCTTCTCGGAAACCTCTGCCTCTCATGTTATCTGCCAGTTCACTTGCAGCTGCGGCAACTCATACATTGGCAGAACGGACCGAAACTTACGACAAAGGAAGGCGGAGCACATCTCCAAGTGGCTAGTGCAAACAATGACACAACGCGAGTCAGTATGCCAACACTCGAACAGAAATCAGGCGTCTTCGATCGCGAAACACTTAATCGCAACAGGTCATGTGGTTGACCCTGTCACTTTGTTCATGGTACTATTGCGTAACCGCAACCCCAGGCTGTTGGCATTCTCGGAAGCATTGTTGATCAAGCGTGACGCCCCGGCCCTTTGTTGGCAAAAGGTACTGATGCAGTCAATCTCGTTACCATGGCAGTGAACCCTGATTGCTCCCATGTGATGTTCGTTCACTTCATTGTTTTGTCGCCAAGCGCTTAACCTGTATAACTGAATGACTGATGAGAATATACGAAATACTTGTAACTCGCAATGTATGTCTTCTTGCTATCTTAATGAACTGGATAAAGGGAACTCAATGTTTCAGATTACTCACGAGTAGTCAGATCTGCTGGTCAACAGGTAGTATGAAATTAGTGCCTTACGTATAACCGAGAGATTTTCGTTACGGAGTCAAAAAAGATAGCTGTTTTATTCTTTGACCAAGTAGGTTAATTAATATTTCAGGTCGAACATCACAGTCTTCGTAATCAGATGGGCTTTCCAGTCAATCTCCTTCGAAAAGAAACACTAGACTTGGGTTTCTCTCCTGTCGGAGTTCGGCAGTAATGCATATCTTTGCCACCGCTAGGATTAGAACCCAAGCCAGGTTTGTTCGAAGCAACACTGTTGACAGCTGCGTCATTGACCTCACACTAGTTACGAAAGAATTACCACATTTTAACGGTCGGTCAATTTTGCTTGTGAATCAAACTCAGAGGTCAGCGATTGTGTATCTGTGACAATTCATTCTTGTCTAAAGTGAGGTCAGTGGAACAATGACTAACACGGTTGTTCCCCAGGAACATATGTCTGAGTTCAATTCACCGATGGGCCATAATGAGAGCCTAACACTTTTATTAAGAAGCGGCCACATAAACTCTATTTGAGTAAGAAAGCAGCAATCAAATGTGAGTGGTATTCAAATTATGTTTATCACATTTCCATAACCATATGAGCAATTTATGAACCGTAACACACCATATATCAGTTGAAAATCATTTAGAGTTAATTTCAGCTTCTGCCTTTCCATAGAGTTTTCAGCCAGCTTCTTTTAAAAAGCAGCACTATACTCCAGTTTCATTAAGGTCTGAGATCGTTGACACAAAATATTTTTGCTGCGACTATGAGTTGATCTCCGGAGACATTTTCACTGGGAGTCTATATTAATCAGTTCGTCAGTGACCCCACACTAGGAAGTACTGGGTCATTGTATTCAAACACTGAGCCACACTCGCTGGTGAGTAATGCTCAGGTCGCCTGATCGTTTGCAGAAGAGTCACAGTAACCGTCCTGTTAAATCTGATCGATAACCACACGACCATGACGTTCCTCCAAGTTAAAATCACAGCATATGACAAGTTGGTCGTACCAACAATTAATTTGGTCAAGTATTAGTTAACAAGATTGCCTCATGGATGCGTGGTCGGAGTTCTAGCCTTGGCCATGGCAAGGATATGCACTGCAGATGAGCTGTGACAAGAACGAAACTCAAGTGTGGTACTTATTTTCGAATGGGGCTGACTGGAAAGTGTGTGGGAATGCGAAATCTGTGACCAGTTGCGTGGACTTTCAAATTACACAACTCAAAATTCTCCTACTACCTGAACTAAATGTACTTCGCTTTGTGGAATGTTGTTCCACACTTTATAATCAGCTGTTTTGTAGAGGTGCAAACTGGTTTGATTTGATTATACGGATCACTTGCTGACCTCACCATGTCGGATAAACTGTTGGCAAAACAGAGTACGGAGGACCAAAACACACGTGGCTATCTGCCGATCAGGATAAGAGATATTTTTGCAAATAACCGACCGACTTAGAATTGATCACTGGTTGCTGAAGTTGCCTGAGTGAGTCGAAAATTTCGAAAGTTCTTGTTCTGTTTATTTTCTTCTTGTGGTGATTTAGACAAGAGTATATTAAATGTCGTGAATTTGTACAGGGCACAATATATTCTCTCGCGTCCGATCTGTATACTTTGCGTGGTAAAAGCAGTTTGTTCCCAACACCGTAAAAACAGTTTGTTCACCATTATAGATTATTGCTTGCCGTTTCGACTGCCTTTGTCATGAGTGAAAGCAAGATTAAGTTGAACTTTCGAACTGTATGGAATTATTACAAAATTCACCACTCTAACTCCAAATCTTTGAATATGATAAGTTGTACAGAGCGTTGAAAGTTTAACTTGTACCGCCGTTTACACTTTAAATAAAATGACTTGCTTGTTGATCAGTTTCTCATTTGATTCTTTCAGAACATCATTTTCTCGCTTCAAATCATCTAAAGCTTGTTGTAACTAGGAAAGAGAAGAAAAGCACAGTATTATGTTCACCACGATCATCATCATCATCATTATCATAGACAGCAATACATCAGTGGTTCACACTGATACTTAACTGCCACACAACCATGAAGAAAAAAAAACAAACCCTGTTTAGGAAGAGAAAAAAAGGGAGAGGGTAGGGGACCTAACCCCTAAAAATAGCTACGTCTACATTCAAACCTACAACATCAAGCCACCTACACCTTGCAAACGAACAACCAAGATGTAAGTGAAAGTAAGGCGTCATCAGAAAGACAGCTTCCTCACGGATTTCACTGCCCCGCACCATTAAGTGCACTCA
>JTDE01001374.1:27064-55695 GCA_014338405.1 Paragonimus skrjabini miyazakii | reverse complement strand
CTGAGCTCGGTTAGCCGCCATCTCACCTAAAGTTTCAAGCCCTTGACTCTGTGAGTCGCGAGGGCTCCAACCCGGGAGACGAACCCGATCTACAGTGCCCAACCTCTTCGTGAACGATTTCATTTGTCTACGCCAGGTCATCATGTGTCGACCACGCACCTTACGCCAATCGGCCGTAGCGTCGACAAACAGTGCTCGGTGTGGCAAACGATTAACTGGCATCTAATTCTGTGCAAATGTAGTGAGTGAATAAAAGAACTAGTTTGACGATCATTGCCACACACCCGCTTTCTAACCTCCTCGTTGCTTACTCGTTAGGGCCACCCGATACGAACGACTGAACGCAGAAATCGGTGGTCAAATACCTGAAGACGGTTCACGTCCTCTACCCTAAGTAGCCAGGTTTCGCTGCCGTAAAGTAATACAGCCCTCACTGTCGTCTGATATACGCGACCCTTAAGCTTCAGAGAGATAGCTTTTTGTCGCCAAAAGTGCCTCAGATTAGCAAACACCGCCCTAGCGTTAGAAATATGCGCCTCTGTTTCATTCCCTACACCTCCGCCGCCGCTGCTGATGCAGCTTCCCAAGTGTACAAACCGGTCAACAACTTCCATGAATTCATTATCTAACATTAAACCTACGTAATCACAGCAATCTTGCAGAAGCACTTTGCATTTCGAGGCTGCAAAGCGCATTCCGAAGTACTTAGCAGAACGACAAATTGCATTCAGCGTTGCTTGTGCCCCTTGAAAGTTGTCAAACAGCAACACCTTATCGTCAGCATAATCAGAACGATATTTAACATAATCGCGCAGATATACATATACATATATATGTTACTTCACTTTTCTGATATGATGCACTACATTTCAGTTATAATAAACAAATGGTCAAATGTTTCAATGATTTGTTGGCCTGTTTAGAAGCGCCAAAAATCGTTCCTTTACATTGATCAATCTGAGAAGTAAAGCCAGAAGCGTTATGATACATTACTTTTTCAGCAACGAGCTTCGATATGTGATTACAAGTTCTAAATACAAAATACTATACTGAACAATATCAATCCTAATCACAAAATAGACCGCAGTAAAGTGATAGTCGTCAACTGGAGCACAGATCCGATAATGGCCAAAACAATGGAGGAATGAAAACCAGTTTTTCACGGTACGGGGGATGACCATGTGCCATGTGATAGCAACTGCTTATACATATGAAGGAAGATACAGGTTGTTCGTGGTGCAGGTGATCTTGAACTCACCAGCACCAGTAAAGACGCAATGCAATCTGACACGGCATGAACCAAACAATATCTCCTACCTAAATTCACATATAAGTTTACTGAGTGACATATATAGTCGTTGCTTGAGAAACCAAAGTTTATTCATTTAAGGTAGTCAACAAAACAGATAAGTCACTTGAACAAACAAACGGATATGGACCGCTTAACTGAAAAGTCTATGTATTTCTGTATACCTGCAGTTGTTTCAAACTTTCATTGGGAGTCAAATTTTTTCCAAGTTGTAACCCAGTAAGTTTTTGTTCCAACGCTCCGAGTTCCCGTGTAAGACGCTCGACTTCCGCAACCAGCTTACGGTTAGTCGCTTTGGTGGCCTCTTGACCGGCTTCAGCATCCTGAATGCGCGCTTCGAGAGTAGAAATTTGATGCTGCTTCTCACGTAAAGCCCTTTGATTCCGAATTAGATCGATGTTTTCCTTCAATGTATCGCTAAGAGGGGGGGGGGGGGGGATAAAAAAAAAAACTGAACAGGAAAAAGTTTTACATAATTGCTCGCTACTAGCGTTGCTTATCCAGAGAAGTTTACCGAAATCTTCAAGTCCTCAGTCAGGCACAAAGTAGAGCATTGAGTAATATACTTATGGCCAAATGTGATCATGGTGACCATTAACTGTGGCTGTCTAGTTTACCCTGAAGCAAGATGTAGGTAGTCACCCTGAGCTGGATCGCTGCTGTTTAAACGTGAAGAGTTCAAGAGTTGAATCGGATCCTCTCTCTCTCTGTTGTGTAATTCCAAATTAAGGAGTTTTTTTATTAAACTTACGGTCGTATGGTAAGTGAACCAATGGCTGTGATAATGATTGTGTTCACGAGAGTCGCCAATTCTAGCTGTGGCATAGAAGATAAATAAAACCTATACGCATAACCATTATCGCTTGATCAGATTGCCTTCAATTTTATTTATCGACGATTATTCCATCATTTATTTTTACATAGTTTAGTCAGGTCTTCGCGTGCGCGGATAACTCAATAAGAGGTGTTTACATTCCAAAATGAAATCAGCTATCGTTTTGTACTGCTTAATTTTTTAAAAATAGGTTGCATTTAAAATGAAAATGAGACCAGTTGACTGCTCAGCATTGTCAACACTCACTGTTGTTTATTAGTCAATTGCTGCACTAAAGATTGGATATCCTTTTGATGATTCGCATCCTTGATAAGTATGTCTTCTTTTAACCGCCCTATGAGTTGTTCTTGTTCTCGTGACTGTTCGGACAACCGGCGGATTGTTAGCTCCCTTTTGAACAGAATGGAAAAGAGGGGAACGACCTTCGGGTTTCAAAATTCACACAATTAAATAAGTTCAATAATACTTAACAAATATTAAACCTTTTGGGCTGATTGGCATTTACCTTTGCAACACTTACTCCATTTTCAACTTCAACGATAAAACTACTAGGATACTTTCATGATTTTGTGTAAAACTGGTTATGTTGTGGTGGATTATCAAGCCGGAGATACGAGTATTCCAACACTCAGCGGAGTGCCTCACCGCGAGGGGAAATACGTCCAAAAGCCCAAAGCGAGCGGATCGGGAGAGCGTGGGCAACCGGATGAGTCATTGCTCGACTGGATCAGACCAACGGGCGAGACAGGCAAGCAAAATAAGTTAGACGACCAGATGGGGGGCGCGATTATCCCAACACTCGGAGGAATATCTCAACACGGTCGTGGAATACGATCAAAGCCCATAGCAGATAGATTACGGACAACACGAGCGACTGGACTAGTCATCGCTCAGTGAAATCGGACCAACGGACGAAGAATGGCAGGCGGAACCCCACCCCCGCCACGACAGAAGACGCTGATCACACATAAACTGGGTGGAAGTGCACATGACGTGTGAGCGGAAACCGGGGGCTGTTGTGGACTGGAATTTTGACTAGTAAACGCGAGCGCGCGCGTAGCAAAGCAACAAGCGAGTTGGGCAATAAAGATTGTGCATTACTGGACGTCTTTTCATTACAATATCTTTTGACGTACTGTACCATATATTGAAAAATCGTAGATTGCTCTGTAAGTACATTTGCACGTAAGTTTGTACGTCTGAACATCACGTAATTTATCACAGCTGTCGCATTTCGGAACTTGGTTCAGGCAACCACTTTTGAAAAGAAACACCAGATTCCAGTTTCGTTCTTGCTGGAATTCATCAGTAGTGCATATCCTTGCCTCTATCATACAGCTTCTTTACGAAATGGGTTAGCTGAAACGTCGATGAAAACGCGATAACTGCAATCGCCTATGAGTAATGTTCAACCTATGTCAATCAAATCCCTTACTACCTACCAATAATTCAGAGATAGATAAGATGTACCAAAACGGAATTTTGATACGGAAACTTACTATATTTTACTTGGGTCTCCTATCTGGTGGAAGGTTGACTGGTCCTGATTAAGCTGACGATAAGGTGTTGCTGTTTGACAACTTTCAAGCAGCACAAGCAACGCTGAATTCAATTTCGCATTCTGCTAAGTACTTCGGAATGCGCTTTGCAGCCTCGAAATGCAAAGTGTTTCTCCAAGATTGCTGAGTTTACATAGATCTAATTTGAGATAATGATGTTATGGAGGTGGTTGGCCGGTTTGCGTACCTGCGAAGCTGCATCAACCGCGGCGACGGAGGTGTAGGGCATGAAATAGAAACGCGTATCTCTAAGGCTAGGGCGATGTTCGCAAATCTGAGACACCTGTGGCGACAGAGAAGTATTCACTTGAAACTTAAGGGTCGCGTATATAAGGCGACAGTGAGGGTTGTATTACTTCACAGCAGCGAAACCTGGCTACTTAGGGGAGAGGACGTGAAACGTCTTCAAGTATTTGACCACCGGTGTCTGCGTGCAATCGCTCGTATCTGGTGGCCCCAGCGAGGAGGTTAGAAAGCGGGTGTTTGGCACTGATTGTAAAACGAGTTCTTTTGTTCAGTCATTACATTTGCACAGACATAGATGGCTGGATCATGTACTATGGATGCCAGCTAGTCGTTTGCCACACCGAGCATCGTTTGCCGACGCTGTGGCCGAATGGCGTAAGGTGCGAGGTGGGCAGATGATGACCTGGCGTAGAGAAACGAAATCGTTCACGAAGGATTTGGTTACTGTATATCGGGTTTGTCTCCCAGGCTGGGGCACTCGCGACTGACAGTGTCGGTGACTTGAGACGTTAGGTGAGATGGCGGCTAACCGAGCTCAGCAGCATGAATGTTGTCGTTGTTTGGCCGAGTTGTCTCTGGAGTGAGTGCACTTAATGGTGCGGGACAGTGAAAGCCGTGAGGAAGCTGTCTTGCTGATGACGCCTTACTTTCACTTACAGCTTGGTTGTTCGTTTGCAAGATGTAGGCACCCTGATGTTGTATGCTTGAATATAGATGTAGTTATTTTTAGTGGTTAGGTCCCCTCCCGTTTCCTTTTCTTCTTCTTTCTTTTTCCCTCCTATACAGAGTTTGCTTCATTCTTCTTCGTGGTTGTGTGGCAGTTAATTATCAGTGTGATCCACTGATGTATTTCTGTTTATGATGATGATGATGATTATGTAAAACTAAAGTTGTAGGCTAACTTCAAAAGATAGTTGTACATCGGCTTCAAAATGGTTGAACCTATGCTGATCAAAATGTCATCTAACGTATATAGACGGACATGGATGCCCCACAATGTTTAGACGGACACAGTCTACTTCAAGGTTGATGTGCGATGCTACAATGGGTAACTCTGCAATGCCGCTAAAATATTTTTAGGCTTCATTCTCAAGCAGAAGCAATTACTGTGATCAATTGCATTCTTGGCATATGACTCAGTTTGATATTTCCAAAGTACTTCACCTTGTTTTGTCTGTACTTTCCTACCCTCAGCACCATACTCTCTTCACTCAATATGCATTACATCTTCATTAAAATCAGAACAGTGACAATCAAACACTGACGTACAGCAATGGCCAAAATATGTAATCGATCTGTTGTGGACGGACCCAGTAAACTGAGTGGTACAACTCAGTTGTGTTGTGTTTCCTTTGCTAAATGGGACAACTACAAATCTGCACTATTTGGTCAGTGCGCTAGCGAGGCAAGCCGGAGGGTGATTTCTATTAGTTTCCGATGAACCACCTGCTCAACGACCTGGTTGTATGTCAGAGTCTCAGTTAAATTTGACGCGCTCTTGTGCCCTTCCCAAATTACTGATAAATCCAAATTCGTTTTAACAACCAGTTCGGACGTACAGTGGAGTTCTAACGCATGATTTAATTAATCGTTTGATAACGCAACCTATCAGAGTCATTTCGTGTTCTGTTCTCAGCTCGAAAATGAGCATTTGCAATCAAACACTAGCCCTGTTTTGGCGCATGCAAAAGAACTTGTTTATGACGTTGGTGGCAACCAGATTGGTTCTACACTTTCACTCTTTTGTAACTGTTCTGCGGTCTAGAATTTTGCGCATTTACTTTAACAGCAATCAGCATCAGTGACGATGCGGCAAAATCAGCTGGGGGCATAAATCACATCACTGCAGCATTTTTTCAGCTCTCTTCAGTTTTGCAACAAAAATGGTTGTTTCAAATTTCTATTCAAAAGTATCATGTTAGAACCCGTAGTGATACTTCTGATGAGAACAGTACAAACGTCAAGTGACCATGTTTTCTCGTATTCATTAGCATAACTCAGGTAATCTGTGAAGGTGTGTGTGATGTTTTTGATAGCAGCCACTCACCTTTCACCCTTTTCGAGTTTGCGTGAGGAAATTGGTGTCTCAGATATACCACAGGACAAAGGGTTGTAGTAAACATTGTTGTAACAAGTTTTGAATTATACTAAGATGATCAGCCAGATACTGGTTGTTGTTTGAACTCACAATGCAGCATTTTGTAACCGGACTGTTTGTAGGGCTCCCGTAGCTGCGCTCTCTTTTGTTTTGAGTTCTTTCACTGTCCCTCCGAGTGTCCGCAGATTTGAGCCACGAGCTGAATTAGGCTACAGGAGTATACAGATTAAGTACAACGTGTGAACTGTCGGAGTAAGCTCTTCAGTCTGCTCTGTTAGGTCGAGAAGAAACAGAACAAAAATTTTGACGTTGAAGTTAAAAACACGAAGGTTCTGATCGATAGCAACTTCACCTTTTACTTCTTTCCATTAAATAGCCGGTAACGCCACGTCGGTATCCTATTCCAAACAGCATCTATGTTGTTGCCACTAAGTTCAAGCAAACCGTAACAGTGCGTGCATATGTATGTAATATCTACGAAAGTTCTTGCATATCAGCAAAGTTCATTAGCGGAACGCCAGATACCTGGATCACTTTCACCCACAATGAGTATGGTAACGAATTTTAAACACTAAAGTATTTCGCCTAAAAAGCACTAGCAAAATAGAAACCTTAATGATTTTCAGCCAGTTTTGTAGCCAAATCACCTCTACGGAAATTTTAGAGTGCATTTTATATTGATTACTTTGTGGTCACCATAGTCAGTGTAACAAATTTCCGGACGTCAGAAGCAGTGCTATCAGGAGGTTACCCAATATCACTTTTAAGCCATGGGGAGCGGCAATTGATCCATGTACCTATAGAAGGACGATCCCGATTGGTGCTCAAAACCTCCAAGGGTGACTACTCCGGAGTTTCAATTCCAGCGTACTGTACACAGAAGACTGGTGCTTTCTTAGAACACAGTGAATGGGCAGGTTAGCGCCAGGATATCTGTTGTTACAAATGTGCTGACCGCATTAAAATAGCATAAGAGCACTCACTCATAGTGATTCGTCAGAGAAGAAACGATGAATGAATTGAGTTTAGGTGAGCTAACTAATTGCTACTTTGCATCTTTACAGAAAAGGTCAGGTAAAGCAACGCTTCTATATTGCCTCTCATCTTTACTTTTTATCATTAAGTTGTCCTGAGGAATTTTACTGATTGGATTAAGAAAACTTCACCTTGTTTAGCTTTCTTTTACCGTATATACTGTACTGACATCTAACTTACATGTTAGGTACTTACCAAGTAAATACCGTCTTGTGTTTTCCATGATCAACTTTAGTTATCTGGGTTCGACTTTACCGCTTATATCTTACCATAGGAATAATTTCTCGCTTTTGATTTTGACCGGCATGGAAATCACCTCAGTCTACCATTGGATCAACTATTCTGGAATGGCTACTTCACAAAACGTTTAATCACTGACCGCATTTCTTCAGGTTCACATTGGACACGGAGTGTGTTGATAGACCAGCACACGGTGCAGCGCAGACCATTGGTAGAATCCTATGTACCCGTCATCACTGGTCTTATTTATTAGTGTTGTGATCCGAGAACGCGGATGGCGCAAGGGTTATTTATTCGACCAAGCAATACAAGGGTTAAGCATTGAAACAAAACCTGAAACAAAGCCACTCATTTGCACGCGGTATTCAGCCTCAAACCGTCTCGTCTGCCGCAGACGTCAATGCTCAGTTCCATTAAGTAGCAGAGACTTCTATGGGTGATACTGCACTCTGATTTTCCTCCCTGCACTTTTCCTGCGGCTTTTACCACGTCAAAATATATGCTCCGGTCCTACTACTGAAGAGCCGTTGTATGAGTAGTATGTTACGGTCGCTCAACTCCACTGCATTAGTATATCACCATTTCAGCTCCATTTTTTTGTACGTGAACTCTGAATAGTGATCTTTGATTGCGATCCAGATTGTACCATTGGCATTAAGATTAAAGGTGAACATTTTTAAGCTTACGCTTCTTGGCTCAGAGCAAAACGATACCGTGTTCTACTAGCGTGCCCCACTTCTGTAGCTGTAGCCTACTCCAATTCTAACGACTTGGCGTTTACCTCCGAAAATACAGCCCAAGTATCAACATCTGTTCTGTTTGAAGTTAACCGTGCTGGAGACAAATTAGCAAGGCCATACCTGGAATGATAATTTCTCTCTGTCTTTCATGATAAGTTGGACGCAGAATAAAATATAAATCCAGCAATTTGATTTGACATTGGAGAAAAATATTCTTGAGTTTTATTGATTAATATGGTTTTTCGCATTATTCCGTAAAGCAATGTCTTCTTACATAAGCTAGTCATTATACACTTTCCGAGGTTTCATGGGAAGATGTGTTATTCTGCCTGTTAGCGTATCGATTATTTTGTCGTTCGTTGTTTCATAACACTCCGATTAGTAGGTTGCGTACAAGTAACTGTATCCGTTTGCTACGAGGTGTCATATTGCTTTGCGATCAACAAGCAACTTGCCTATATGGTACACGTGTTCAACCGGGCTTCATTACTACCCATAGGGCACAAAACAAGAGATTCACTGTTAATGCACCTCTGAGTGGAGTTATTCGTCTAGTCATCACAAGATGCATAATTATATAATTAAACAATGGATAAATGTATAGCTCAGGCGAAACGAACAATTTAAGTTTTAAAACATAGGCGACTGTTGTAATGTGTCACAAACACATTTTCTAATATGGTATTTAACACGGTTTAACACGAAATATCACTGAACATTCATTCCAGATGAAATATTCAAAAGATGAAAAGCATTACTATGATTATCGAGGAAGAATTCATCCAACTTACCGCACTGCCAATTCGTTGTTTTTGAACACTCAGCTGGTTTTGGAGAAGTTGAACCTGAAAAGTAGCAAAACTTCTTGGTCACTGTTCTGCCCTACGCCAATGACACAAAAATATAGTGGACTATATGGAACTGGTTGGTTATGAACTGCCGATCGGTGTAACCTACCTAGACTTCTCCAAACTCTTAGACGAAGCTAATCACTTCGCTTCTGTAGACTACTAAGCAGCTATGGCTCTGTGAGACCATCGCTTGAGTGGCATGAGGATTACTTATAAGGATGTAAGTTCAGCCTAATGATAAACAGCTGGTTGTAAGACTATTTTCTGTCAAACAACAGCTTTTCGTAAGTGTCTGCAGGTCAACAGTACACCTACTTGTCCAACTTGTCGTTCAACCTACTTCTCTTTGATCTACCAGTAATTTGGAACTCGACAGTTTTACCCAAAGGCGATGATACAAAAGTATCACGTTACACAAAGTCAGCAGAATGTGAATGCACTTCAAAGCGACATATCTTCACTTACCCGGTTGTGCATAGGTAAACAATTAACATGCAGCCCTCCTAAATGAAACATCATACACATCTGTCATTAAGGCTATACGGATAATCATCGGTGTTGAAAACTGATGGCTTCCGAATCCGGTGACACATTAAGACCACTTTTGACGGATGGCACAGGTCTGTATAAATTTTTGGCAGTCATGGAAAAGAAAACAAGTATGGCAATGAACCATTTAACAAGTATATGTGGGCGATTTCACAACGACACACTCGTCGTAGTGTACAACGATGTTGCATACTGGAAAGCAAGCATAAAAATTTGTTGTCAGGCTCTAAAACAAGATGTTACACTTGTTGAGCGTCCAGGGTAGGTTACTTAGGGAGTTTTGAAGTATAGGATGTTCTGCTAACCAAAGGCAACGGCTTGGAGACCTAGTACATTCCTGGTCACTCACTAACATGCACCTTCATGTTAACTAAGAAGGAATATTTCGATTAAACTTGAGTTTCACACTGACATGCAACTGCGCAAATTGAACTACATCCCGGTTTTAGTTTGCTAACTGATGAATTTTGTGGTCAAAACTGACTCAATCGAGGTTTTAAACTACTCTATGTATACGTGAAGATAAACTGAGACTGCAATTCTCGTGGCCACGCCCATAAGTAAACTTCACAAGTTCCACACAGAGTGCACACGTTTGAGTGTTATTGTGATCTATCTGTCATTTTACTTTTCATTTGTATCAGTGTGCTGTTACAATGCGTTGGAATACTGTAAGCTAAAGTTTTTGCTCAATCAATGTTATTCCACTATGACAGTTTTCTTTGCACGTATGAAGCATTCGACAAATTAACACAGTGACAGGTATGCATTAGGTTTGATCTATCTCTTCACTTCATCAGCCAGCATACCAGATTTCATTGACTGATATATACGTGTATCCTACAGCCTTATATTCAGTTCGACAATTATCAACACGGACGTAGATCCATACAGAAGAACTCGTTTCTCAGTGAATCAATTTCAAAGGAAACCAACAGATGCGTGACAATTAGCCGTCATTAGAAGTCGCTGAAAGTGTTAATAGTTAATTGCGTATAATCTATATACTGCAACGTTGTCTTGAGGCGTCTGCTCACAAATCATTTAGAACTAATGCAGGATATTCAGCTACGTCTACATTCAAACCTACAACATCAAGGCGCCTACATCTTGCAAACGAACAACCAAGCTGTAAGTGAAAGTAAGGCGTCATCAGAAGGACAGCTTCCTCACGGCTTTCACTGCCCCGCACCATTAAGTGCACTCATTTCACAGACAACTTGGATAAACAACGACAACATTCACGCCACTGAGCTCGGTTAGCCGCCATCTCACCTAACGTCTCAAGTCACCGACTCTGTCAGTCACGGAGGTCCCAGCCTGGGAGACGAACCCGATATACAGTAACCAAATCCTTCGTGAACGATTTCGTTTCTCTACGCCAGGTCATCATCTGTCCACCTCGCATCTTACGCCATTCGGCCGCAGCGTCGGTAAACAGTGTTCGGTGTGGCAAATGACTAGCTGACATCCTCAGTACATGACCTAACCATATAAGTCTGTGCACATGTAGTGACTAAACAAACGAACTCGTCTGAAAATCAATGCCAACCACCCGCTGACTAGATTGTCAGAGTTCTGCCGTTCAATTACCTCAATCTTACAAAAGCATGTTTGTAGGAATCGTTGTTTTTCGCCGCTTTTAGATCTGTGACTAAATTTGATACTGAAGACTGAAGCCGTGAATTCAATAATAATTAATTTGACAATTATGATTTACTCAGCAGGGAGTGCATGCACATCCTTGGACTTCTATCGATGATGCACACGCCCACTGTTCTAATGCGTCCTATCTCGTCAAAGTACATCAAGTATGAAAGCCTTATAGTGTACCACAAATTGGGCATCACCCATGACAGGCTGCATTTATTGAATTACAAAGGGCTTTCACTCATCATCATCATCACCATAGACAGCAATACATCAGTGGTTCACACTGATGCTTAACTGCCACACAACCATGAAGAAGAAGAAACAAACCCTGTTTAGGAAGAGAGAAGAAAAAAGAGGGAGGGGAGGGGACCTAACCACTAAAGAAGAGCTACGTCTACATTCAAACATACAACATCAAGGCGCCTACACGTCAGTAATGCGTACCTCCCCATAACACTATGTATTCCGGAATATTTCTGCACGGAAGAAAGACACTGGAAACTTCGGGAGTTTCACAACTTTCATCATCCCTTATTAACCAGAACTGTGTCCAAAGAGTGAAATGAATGTTTAACCGTTATACAGACGTGGCGTGGCCATGAATAAGAGTGCGATGGGACTGAATTCAGAAAAGTCTTACTGTTAGAACTTCAGTGATCATTATCCAGGTGACAACACAGAAGACGAAATAAATCAAGCAATCTAGTTACACGTAAGAGTGAGGCTGTCACGTGAATACAACTGTATTGACAACTAGTTGCTTTTACTTTGCACAGAACGATGCCATCCGTGGCACTAATTTCAATTATCCGCCATCTCTCCTAAAGTTTCTAGCTAAAGAATTTGATTCTAGAACAGGAGTAATGTTGTACAGTCCGGTCTTTCCATACTCGTCATCCTGTATCTGATTCTAACCTAATGCATCTAACCACCAACACGTTTAGTTTGTCTCTCTACTCAGCCTAATATTCCGTTTGGCAAATTTCTAACAAACGAACACAACTTCCAGGAACTTCTGTACGGGGAATAAACAGTCGAGACTCTGTAGTGTTCATACTCATCAGCTCTGGTTAAACAATGCTGTCGGTTCACATAGCTACTTTAATGGGGTAATGAACAGAGTGAACAGGGTCTGGTGTGCGTTCTTCTTCCAAATTGTTGTCATGAATTTCACAAAAATATTTCATCCATCTGGTACTTCCTCATGGACAGGTACATCTTCACCAATGTTTGTTTACTCTTCTGGTGTTATAGCTGTTTGACTCAAAGCCTGGACCACTAAATCCGTTAACCATGATTATAATTTCATCAGGATTAGTGATCTGACCCCAATATAGAACTGGGCATCCCGCAGTGGTAAGAGGTTCTTACAGCTTTCTTATCTAATAGAATGCAGGTCGGGTTTGTCTTCCTGACTGGGGCAATCAGGACTCACAGAATCGGTGGCTGAACAGATCAGGTGAGATTGGGTCTAATCGTGCTAAGTGGCATGTATGTTGTCATTGTTTGACCGAGTTGTCTGTGAAATGAATGCACTTAGTGATGCAGGGCAGTGAAAGTCTTAAGGAAGGTGTCTTTCTGATGACGCCTTATTTTCACCTACAGCTTGGTTGTTTGTTTTCACCTTGGTGTTGAATGTTTGGATATAGACGTGGGTATTTTTTTTAGTAGTTAGGTCCCTTCCCGTCCCGCTCTTTTTGTTCTTCTATCTTCCCATATACGGTTTGTTTTATCTTCTTCTTGGTTGTGTGGCAGTTAAGCATCGGTGAGAAATACTGGTATATTGTTGTATATGCTGACGATGATGAAAACATTATCAATGGATTTAGTAGGAGCTTTCATGTCAGCCGTCAGAAGGATACGATGTAAAAGATGCTTGTGGTATTTCAAACGGAAGATGTTAATCAGTCCTTGGTTGGATAGTTGTAACTCTGCAGTTTTATATGAATTTCTGGCCTTACTAATAAACCGAACTATTTTTGGTTCACTGAGGCCTATTGTTTAATTAAGTGCAGCGAACACTAATCTGATGATGTGTACGGCCATTCAGCATGTTGCTTCTCCGCCATGTCATTAGAGACATGACACAATTGGTGAGTTGACCTTATCGGCGAGGTCCAAAGTATTCACAGGCCGTAAACACTCAGTGACGAACATTCATATACTTCAGTCATGATTTAACACACTCGTGTTTGTGCGTTGTTGTAACATGCAGTGTGCAAGCGACATTGACGCGGTGAAAAGCTCTCCGTTCCACGGTTGATTTTGATTCGCATTTGCTGGGTCACCTAGTAAAAAGCTTCCGTTTTGGGTTTGTTTGTAAGAAGACTGTTGGTGCTATTACGGAGATTGGTGTATATGGTTTACTGAATTTTATTACATGGGAGTGGTGCAGTTGGCGAAACAGTGCTCATAGCCAGCTACCTATACTACAGAGGTCCAGTAAAATAACTGAGAAAGGTGCAAAACAATATAATTCTACAGCATTAATTCTCTCCTCTGTAGTAGTAACTAAATCCTGAATGTATGAATCCAAAGTTGACGTTGAAGAAGAGGTGCCGCTAAACTGGAGGTTTGTTTACGCTTATATTTTTGGTAAAAACAGTCTAGGATAGAGCGGTAACAAGAAGGTCGTGGTACTGGCGCCATTTGTCTGACAGGGTGTTCTTGTTCATCCACACATTGCTGGATAAATGACAAACTGTTCTTTCAGGTTGACTGATCGGTTAATATTGCGGGTTATTTTGGGTGACCAAGACTTTCAGCTATGGCTCGGCTGTTGGTTTATGGTGTGCAGTCACTTCGATGTTGAATATTCAAGCGTAGAAAGAAGTATTTATGGTAGTTAGGTCTTCTACATTTCGTTTATCCCGGCCAAGCCTGTTTTCTTCTTCGTGGTTGTATCGCAGTCAATGATTAACGCTAACCACTTATGTATTGTTTATAATATTTTTTATGATGATGATAACACGGTGGTTTGTGAAGCGCACTGAAGTAAATCGACGAGTCATAAATGGAAGTGTAGTAAAACTATAAGGTAGCTGAGCAGCAGTTTATATAACGTCATTCTGAACTACCTGAAAAATTGATTTTCTTTGCGTTAGATTCAATGGGTCACTAACTTTCGTCTTTGGGAGTTTTAGATTCCCAAAAAGAATTACACCACACGGTAGCTGTAGAGTGCCGCACGGAGAACTCTAACGGACAACTCCCTGTGTTTAAAGCAGTTTCTGATTAAATAGACAACTAAAACTCGTTCTGTGACCGCTCTCAGCAGTGACTCTTCTTATGGACAGTAACTCTTTGACACTGTTTGAGTTTCTTTTAAAAATGACCTTCACTTGCTACTTACATCGAACCTTTGGTTCACATACTGTGGGCGCTCTAAAAATTTGCTCACTTTATTACAAACCTCAGGCAACTTGGAGACTATGCTACGCACAAGTCTGTCTACATTCGGTGCATGGGTATGGTTTGCTTGTAACTGAACGAGCTCTACTGAAGTGCACCTTGAGTCTACTCATTGGGTTTTGATGCTCTCGCAACTGCAGTCCACGGTAACCTTTCAAACACGGTTTCATCCCGGACTGCAGAAGTGGACCACGAAGCATTGAAACAACATTGTTTAAATCGGTAAATAAGAGACGTAATTATCCCGGACTACTTACATGTAGTGAGTAGTACCGATTCCACCCATCAAAAAACCTCAGGCAATTATTTTAATACATACGTCGTCTGCAATATTAACGGGTATTGATTAAAGATTACCCTTTACAAATACGTATCATTTTTGTTTCCTTTCAATGCATACGCCAACTAAGTAAGTGAGTAATTTCTTTCGATGGAGGCCAACCGAAAAATCTTATCTGAGTGCGCAGGTTGTGATCAAATATGAGTAGTTTTAAATTTGTAATAGTTTGATTACCTCAGTCTCTTAATTAATTAAGTAGAGTAGTTTTATTTAGTTTTTATTTTCCTTCAAATCCTAAACCCGTTTGTTATATACAACACAAATATCTTTTCATTTGATGATTTGCTCATTAACGCTTGCTATTCTTGTGAGAGGACTTGTCATTTGTTCAGTGTTCCTGACTACGCAGCGTCTCACATTTGACAGACAGCCTGTTTTTACATTCACCTTTTACATATCTGTTGTTTATTTTTGGTGTCACCGATTGTTCTTCTCTTGAACGAAGCTGTGTATATTGCTCTTCAAAATAAACGATAATGTTAGTGTACACAATCACACGGTAACAATCACCAGCTCACTTTTTGTGTTAATGTGCTATTTTTGCGTTCCAAATCGGCTATCCGGTCTTCATAGTCTTCTCGCCCAATCGCGTCTGTCCCGCCACCCTTCTTGTCACTGGCCAATCGCAAAAGTTTGGTGCCCATTCTGGAAACAAAATCAACATAGACGTAAAAATGACAAATCCTGCCACAGGCCATACAAGGGGGCATCCAGCATGCCATATCAACATAATGCAATATGACTTTAAGTGTAACTGAATGCTAGGAATTCCAACAGTTTTCATGTATAATCACTGGTGATATCACCTATGTAAACCATGAGGGCTGTCCTACTGTTACCGAACTCATGGTGGCTTGTCGAAATTTTGAAACTATGAGGAACTGCCTGTAGTAATCGTACTGCACTCTGAAAAATACTCTGTTTCTTTTATTTACGATCATAGCAAGTTCACTATCTAAAGATTCCAGACTGCTTGAGAATAACTCTACAGAGAGCAAAATGAAATCGGGAGAAAATTTAGCCACAGCGTTTGTTACACATTATGAGAAAGGATACTAAACGAATCGGAGTGATTCATCCCGTGCCATCTAAGTGTTCACCAAAATTCAGTCTAGGAAGGAATGTACTAACCAAAGATCGGATAACCGCTCTAGGTGTTTTGGCTGTAAGTACCCATAACTGGGTGTCTGTTGTGTAACAATTAGATGATACTCCCAGTAAAACTGATCGGTGATCACTTTAAACTCGTAGTTCGCTGCACACAGTAAGACTTGCTAGTTGAGTGTTGGTTAAAGCGAGCAATGTCTTGCGAAATATTTGTTGAGGTAGCCTCAACTGTCTTACCATAAGGAAAAACTCCGCGTGTACTTAACTTTTCTTTCTGTGATGATTTCTTTTGATCACGGGCTATGTTTCAGTTAAATTCCTATAATAGTTTTTCAGCGTTCTTCCGGTTTGACTTTTGTTAAAACCGCAGCCCAATGGCTTCATTGCAAAGGCTGGTAACGAGCATTGTTCTCTGAAAGTCTAATAACAATATCCATCATTATGCAATTAATCTTTGTTGAAATTGAACACAGAACTCGCAATCGGCCATTTTTATTCCAATCCCTATGTAAAGTTTCAACCGTTTGAAAGTGTGTGAAAATATCCAGAATATATCTGCCAACATATATTCTCACTTTCACATCGGTTACTCACATAATCTAAGATACTTTTATGCATTAGTAAAAATAATTTATTAAAAAATGCGGTATTACCTCGAGACATGCGAATTTGGATGTCGAGAACAGATCAAAATGAGCGAAGTTATAGCAGATATTGGAAAGTGCATAACCTTGTTATGTAGTAAACCTGGAAGCGCGTTCGGTTTAGCTCAATAAACTTCCACTTTCAGTTGTTTTACCGATCACTTATCTTTGGTGACTTACATATTTTCTTTCGTTTATTCCCCATAAGATACATCCTATTCACATATCATGTGGAAATCGATGGTTGTCAAATGCCGATATGTTAGACTAATATTTGAAAGCTTGTCTGAAGTGCAAGTCAGTCTGATAAGTTATATACGTATCCAGCTCGATACTGTTAGTTGTAACTATCAAAAATTTCGGGCTGTGGTTGAATTCAAACCTGTAAAAAATGTACCAGTGTGCATCCGTTCATATTTATTCAGTACATTGATATTGCATATTCACTGCGTTAATTGAGTAATTTTGTGCAAAAGCGTACATGTGTAATTCGTTTGTCATTCTAATCAATATATATTGTGAAAAGACCCATAAGCTGATTAACATTTTCAAGTGTTCTGTAATTCTGATTACCGTCAATCTTTTACTTTTGACTGAACAGCCGAGAAATTTGTTTTGTCTTGACCTCCAATTTCAGTCACACTGAATTCACAATCACCGAATCATACTACACATAACAACAATGACATTCTTTAAATTGCAACACACCAGTTATGTTACTCACTTTTTAATCCGCTCTTCTTGCTTACAACAATGCTTCTTCAAGGTCAGATAGTCATCGTATAACCGAAGATACTGATCCTCCAATTGATCACGTGTCCAGGTTCCAATGGAACCCTTTTGTTCCATTGTTAAACCTTCAAAGATTTAAAGTATTTTACAGTAAGTGTGAGTTAAATAATTCTTATGTACATGTTAGAACTGTTTGAACAAAAGCTTTGCTGCGGACAAAGTAAGAATGGTACTGGGAAGCTTGTTAAATTCAGTGGGATTATAGTGTATTTTAGATTAAGCCACACATGATCTTTGATTATTTGTAGCTAGAATAACCGCGAGCACTCACATTTTGAAGCCATGGGACCTTAGTAACAACTGTGGTTTAAACTTTCGAACTCAATGAATAGCTCAAGAAGTCTAGTAAAACAACTCGACTGGACGGAAATTTTGCCTCATCAGCAGTGAATTTAAACATACTTGTTCTTGAAATACTGTATATTTAGTCAAGTCCACCGATTAGTCCAGAGATGGTTAGCAAGGCCAAACCAGTGGGTCCTGACAACTTGTTGTAGTCACATCTTTCAACTGGTAGAGCATTAGCGGCATATAAATAGCTCTTCTTTGAAAATCTTCGAATTCTTTGGGGAACATAAGTGGCATATACTGTAGACTGATAAACCAAGTCTTCGTGTCTTTGTTGATAAACCCATCGCTCAATACTACTAGGTTATAAACCTGGTAGACACTGATCATGTGAACCCATTATCGAATTGCAGACATATTGAGTAATACACATATTTTGCGTCACTCCGTGAATCAGAATCGAACCACTAAACTAGGTAACTTGACTGTTACCACCTTTGCCATGACAGATTAATTCACTTCTGGCAAACTAGTTGGGTATAAGGATGGGAGAGATCGAGATGATGAATTTCAGATATAGAGAAAATTTTGTGTGTTGAAAATATCTTAACAGTGAAAAAAAGTTGTTTGTTCTTCGGGCAACCAATTTTGCATTGCAAATCCGGAAAGTGCTCAGAGTGACATTCATTTGCATTAGACTTAAGAATATGCCCCAAAGAACATAACGACCACTGTAAAATTCCGTACAGTAAAATAAAACTGCCTCCGGATTGTCAACAATACTTGGAGGCCTGGTTCAGGTTAAACAATATTTTTTGATAAGAAAGTGAACAAAGCGATAAAACATGTTGTTTTGTCCTATGCTATAGTTAAAGAAGCTGTATAAATGATAGTGCGTTGTGGTTCAGCAATGCGAACTGCCAAGAGAACTTCGAGGCTTTTCCCTGTCAGAAATACTACCTGCAATTTGCCAAATATTTATGTCAACAGCATACAATGGTACCGGAGAATTTGTCCCGTGTGGTAGTATAAGGAATGATAACGAACGCAGCCGTGGACCTAGAGCTTAACAATGCCGGATGCACCGTATGAGGCAGAGAGTATGTCATTTACATTTACATCGGTAATTCAGAGAGTACGTGAACAGCACGCTGGTAAATTTTGTACACATGATTGTGCGGTTGATTCTGTCAGTCTTTGGCGAAGTATGGAAAGTTGAAAATTACGGGCTCACTTCCATCAGTTATTTCGGTTCATTGCCCTCTGGCTTCAAGTGAACTGGGTAGGTAGAAAAAATCGCTTTGGAATCTGCTTCGTTTATCACTTAATAACATCTGATATAGAATGTAATCCCTCAACTGGCCAAAGAGTTTGTTTCCAAAGCTTTCAAGACAGCATATAATAAAGAACACTACCTACTGTTGATAGGTTATTTGCTATTACTAACTGAGAACGGGCTACACAATGTACGCTTTCCAGGTGCTGATCGGCTTGCCCTGGACTAAAGGACTATTGCACGATTCGTTCAGCTTGCTGGTGTATCTTTTCACTACCGCTTGGAAAATGAGATCAGATCCTGAAGAACTATTATCAAGAAGCCTCGCTAACTTTTTAGACAAAATACACAACATGTTTGTTATTGTCGTGAGGTCACACGGCGTATTGTTCACAATGGCAAACGGTAGATTCTCATGGATGTCATACAGGACGCTAGTGTACTGTGGTTCGAAAATATTGACCGTCTCTGGATTAGAGGTGGTGACGCTCTGTTCATACTGCAGCTGTGAGAGTACATGATATTTCTTGATGATGCACAGTAAATTTTCATTGGTATTAAAACTACTCGTCAACTTCAGCAGACACCGATGTTTTTCTTGCATAGCTACTGCCTTTTGATTACTAATGCGTCATCAGTCAATGTGCAATTGTACAGCCATTTCACGACTACATGTATTCCAAGCCTATCTCATGAAACTAGGAGGTCTTGTTATGCATCTTTTTATCAAATGTTCTTCCACTTGATCCAAGCTGCCTTAGAGGGACGTAGGTTGCGGGGATTAAGTAGTGACCGTCAAACGAATTTTTGTGTTCAATCCTCATATTTTTACAGACTTAGATGGTTAGGTTATGTACTAAGGATACCAACTAGTCGTCTGCTCTACCGAACACACTTTGCTGACGCCACGGCCGACTTGCGTAAAGTGAGATGTAGACAGATGATGACCTAGCGTAGAGAAATGAAGTCGTTCACGAAAGGGTTGGCTACTGTAGGTTGGGTTTGTTTCTCAGGCTGGTGAGCTCGCGACACACAGAGTCGGTGACTGGAGATGTTAGCTTAGATGGTGGCTAATCGGGCTCAGTGTTGTCAGTGATGTCGTTGTTTTTCCGAGTTGTTTGTGATGTGAACACATTTAATGGGACAGTGAGGGCCATAAACAAGCTACTTTGCTGGTGATGTCTTAAGTTCACTTAAAACTGAGTTATTTTTTCCAAATATTCGAATGCTGCCTTAGCTACTTTGCGTAGTTAGTTCCTCCCTCCTCTCCTTCTTTTTCTTCCCAACACTGCACAAGGCTTGCTGTTTTCAGTTCTTTGTTCTGTGGGGACCATCGATGAATTGCTGTCTATGACGACGATATTGATGAAGTTGTCAGTAGATCGCCTCAATTATTTCGACTAAATCACTCACAAATTATTATTTAATATTAGATTGGTTGCAACTATCCGTTACTTATATCAGTTAGTACCTGCATTAGTTCTTTTCGGCTGGCTGTGTAGTAATTCATTACAAAACAACATATGGGGGAACCAAGTGTACTTATATAGCCATGCCAACAGTAAAGACCACCGCAATCACTACAACCGAGTCGGACGTAGGTGTACAGGCTTATCATCATACGTGTCTTACTGGTTAAGAAGAAGTATATGACAGAAGATTCCTGAGGATCCGCCACTATTTAAAACCTTGAAAGTGTTTGGCTTACGTGAACGCAACACAAAAGTGGAACGCCAAAGAACTTGGTTGAGCATAAACTCGTTGGAATGGAAGTCAAGCTTGAGAGAATCGTGTAATCCCTTTTTGAAGATATCTTATTTATGGTATCATTCAATCGCTAGTTAACGATAAGTGAGTAGTGCAAAAGGCAGTAAATTACAACAGTCAGGCAAGTTGGAGTATTAGTAAAGTGCAGAGTATGCAATACGGTTTCAGGTGGGTCAAAAAGGTTTTAGTGACTTACCACAGACGTTTTCAGAGGGTAGTCAACGCAAGGAAACACACCATATACTTTTCTACATTCATAGTCCTTACGAATTTTAGTCATTACTGGTAGACTCAGTTTTTCCTGTTTGACTTCTTCACTATAGCCTTATCTGCTTTGTCATAATCTTGGAGAAACTTCTCCACTTTTCTACTGATGGAGCTGCATTCGTGTGAAAACATTCAAAATAACTGAAGGCAGGGGTGCCTGTATTATCAAGTTTGTCTCTAAGAATAGTTGTCCAGATGAACACTTTTCAGCCTTTTAGGTTAAAGTCATTGCTGCAGTTAATATAATGACGCACCACACTTTTCACAGGTAGGATTTTGCAAATCAGCTCATCAGCTTAATTTAAATCTACCTGATTGCCAAACACCGGTTGTTTTTCAGCAGTACACCGGACTACGTATGAAACAGGTTTACTATTTTGAGTACGGTCTATATAAAGTGTAACGCCTGTGTTCTTAAATTTTGATGTAAGTCTTTAAGCACATATGGAAATTTTTAACAAGATGGCAAAAGTAATAGTCGGAACCTTAACCTAGTCACTAGTAAATAAATAGGGTCATTCAGACGGATTACCGTACAAGCCGCTATAAACTGCTATTTTTTGATACAGACTCTTCGCCGTGTATTCACTTCTGTTGGAGCAGTACACATTAGAAATAATGTTGTTTCTACGAATGTTGTCTTACTTGTGGTTTAGAGCCACAATCAGAAATCTTAATCGAGCCTTCATACGTAACAATGCTAGTTTGTTGAAGAATAAGCATTCTGTCAACGTCATTTTGGCCCAAGTGAGATCGGAGGGTTAAACTATTTTGCATGGGAGTTTCGACAAGGCTGCTGAGTAACTTTGAAAATTATAGCTTTTCCAAGCGCTCTGTAAAGAAATTTCTGCCGCCCAATACGAGTGCCGCTTTATCGTCATTATCATTTTCAGGAAGGTTAAGCTCCTTAATGGAACAGATCAATTTATCTTCAACGGTGGCTAATTTCAGCTTACTGGAGAGTTTTTCAATGATAATCTGACTTTCCTACATTATGTTAGCTTCTAAATTACTGAGACGTTCCGCTTTTTGCTAAAACTGTCCAAATTACAGTGGTCTTTGGATACTCCACATGATTCTATCACCCCAATACCAGCTTTCATGCCATCTTCTCTGCTTGTTACTACTAACGCACTCCACAAGGGAGGAAAAAGAGATCAAATTCAAAAACGCATACTCTTCGGTCTTGAAGCTACTTTGACTATAACTGCATGCAATGTTGTTTCTACCGTGCCCTGCGGTTTCAACGATAACTAAGCGAGAGTGGCGTACTTAATGTAGGTCATCCGATGGGAGAATTATGCCCCATTTCATTTCATGTGGGCATTCAGCTACATAGTACGTGTGATATCGACAAGAAAAATAAGAAATCTACGACCTTGTCATTGAGTCGTACTCGCTTGGCAGATACAAAGCAGAAGATTTGTGCCATCATATGATAAGTCTGAACAGAGTTTACCTCCAAACACAGTGGGCTAGCCAGCCGAAAGCAAACTCTAAAACTTATGCTTTCTCAAAATGTAAGCTCCTAAAGACAATACTGTCTGACTTTCAGCGTAGCTAAGTAAAGAGATGTGCAGAACACGTTGAAGTCCGAAGGTATTAAGTTAAAATATAAAGTCACAGCGTTAACTTGTGGTTTTATTTAACTATGCTTTTTATCATAGCACACATCTTTCAAGTATTACCGTTGAGTGAGTATACTGTTGTCACTTATTTGTCTGTCATTGCTCTGCTGTACTTTTTATCTTGACTTCTGATCTATATCAAACTTTTACTGCAGGTTGCATCTACTTGAATTGTTGTTTTATGGTGAGCACTCGCCAACGAAGTTGTTGATGAGATGTATGATTTTCAGGCTCTTTCATATTCTCCCAACTGATTTCTGCCGGAAGCGATACTCCCCTCCAATAAGTATCCGATTACTTTGATTTATGTGATAAACGTTTGTCAACTGTGTTGGCTTGTCTTTAAGTCGCGATTTACACACCAACTATATTTATCAAATCACTGATTCTTCCCCAAGAAAGGTACAGAATTATTAAAGTAAGAAGTTTGAAAATGAAATACAAATGCGGTTTGCATTACAGATAAGGCAAGATTAAAAATTAATATTCGTCAGTTTTCTTTAATCAACACAGATAATTCGACTTCCCCATACCTTTGTGGTTTTCCGTCATGGTGGACGGTGTATGACAAACGTTAATGAGCGATCGTGGATACCCTGAGCCACTGAGGTGGGCCATGATCTACGACATCTCGCTTAAAATAGGAGCGGATTCCGGAAATGTTATAGCTAACCATATTTTATCTACTACCAGCACATGGAGTTCCTACTGGGGGTGTACCACAACCCACCAGCTCCCCATTATGAACCAAAAAATGTACTAGAGTGGAACCACTATAGGATTTAGTGATCAACAACCGCGTGGCTGTTGCCATGCCTTTATGCTTGTCTGTTCTGTTAGCATGATTCCGTGCAGGTATGCTATGGAATGCCTGAAATGAACCCGGTGCCACTTTCTTCAGTCGTGCAAGTATTTGCATGCAGCAAATGCTAGGCCTTTTTCTAACGACTCATCTGCTAATCTATTCTTCAAGTCTGTTTAACCTGGACCTTTCTAATGTCGTTTAACAGACTCTAAGGTTCCAAACACTTTCCACTTAGCGCGCTTTCGAGTGCCGCTTGGTGGGCTGGAGACCACCTTGAGTTCCCTTTCCTTTTTCTCTTGGTTGTTGCTGTTGGCCTCAAATTAGGCTATAACTGAATGCTTATCAGACTTCCAAGTATCACTGGAAATGCACGGTTCGTTTTCAAAACCTGCCGCGTTCTTTAAGTTCGGTGCCTGCTAAGAATGCACTTAGACTGTTATTCAGAAGAGGCGTTTTGAATTGGTAATAGACGAGAACCTAGTGCGCACCTATTTGTAAGACCACTTATGGGACCCGTTGATGTTGAAGTTGTAACCTAATGATGTGTACCACTCGAAATGATTAAGAATGGCTAGAGTTAAGCTAATATATGATATTGACTATGGTCTAATTCGTGGATATGAACATATATGCTTATATGTGTGAATCGGTATTTCAGTAAGCATTTTACACATCATAACATCGTGATCATATACTATGGCTGAACAACAATAAGTTGACAGCATTCATTTTTTTAAATATATAATCCAAACCTTCTGCATTTTTCTCGTTATTAAAGTTACAAACAGTGGAGCTTAAATTGCTTCACCAGTGAAGTTGTTCAGTGTTGTGTATTACACTCCCAGAAGACACTCAAAAGACGATCAGCTGCAGTATAAGACAGTCGTTTCCAATCGTAAACGACTGCAAGAAGATATGCGGGCATTAACATACAAAAAAAGAAATGGAGGAATTGCAAAAACTATACAGCATCGGGTAATGTCTTGCATTTATCGTGAAAAACCTACTTCTATACAAAGCCTTATTTTGTCCTCGAGTTGCCCTATTTAACCTCATTTGACGTGGTATTTTGTCCTAGCATACAGCTCCGAGTAGCGGCTTGGGCTTACTCAACAAATGGGGATGAGCAAAAATTTAACTCAGGTGGTCCGCAATAGGTTTCAGTCCACCAAACCCTAAGGTTCACTATATCTATAGGTGTTTACTGTGTTTTTTTCCAGAGATTCAGTGATTGATACACGGGTTCGAGGCAGAGGCTCAGTGTTCCCGGATCCAGTCATTTTTTTCTTGTTCGGCGTCAAGCGGGAGTCTGGTGATATGAAAGGCAGTCACATAAAACAGGGTGTAGCAACGCTCTTGGGGATTACAGTAAATGCCAGAAACGAGGTAAGATTATTTACATACTAGAGCTTTCTGAAAATGAGAGTCAAGTGATGTTTTAAAACGATGGCTAGAAGTGCTACTGACGACCTCAGGGGGAAGACTGTTCCAAAGTTTAATAATCCTGTAAGAAAAGAACTGCTGCCTAAGGAATGTCCGAGGACGAAGCTTGAAGTGCTTCTTGTTATGTCCTCGCCGGCCATCATTATTCGCTACGATAAATAACCGTTCAATGGAACATATTCTATAGAGGAAGTGTGTATGAATTAAATCACTGCGGATTCATCGGAATTCAAGTGGGTATATATCAAGAATTTCAAGAATTTCAGATGCCAAGATCTTTCTTCAGGTCGATTTTCATGATATCTACTGCGCTGAGTGCGCTCTGAATCAGGAAGGCGTTGCCAGAATCTCCACTGAGTGACACGTGTGTGCACTTACTGTCATTAAGTAGGAGACTCCAATCGTCCGACCAACGCTTGATCGCGTCAAGATCAATCTGTAATGCACTGGGATCAGTGGCATTCCAGATTTTTAGGTCATCTGCATATAAAAGGAAGTTGCTGGAAATATTATCCGGAAGGTCATTCATATAGATCAGAAATAACAGGGGACCTAGCACTGGCCCTTGAAGAACTGCCACAGAAATAAAAGAGAGATGAAAGATCTGATCCGGTTTTAACTCTGAACGTTCTATTATCGAGTAAGGGGGTAATCCAGCGAAGAATCTCTCCTTGAATATCATAGACTTCAAGATTGTGTTTCGAAGGGGCCGTGTGGGGCACGGTCGAAAGCTTTGATAACACCTGAGATGTCATCCGCCTCCGTCAGGCTATCCATTAAAATAAACATATTTGTTACGCATGACTGGTTCGACTGCTGGGTCGAAGAAAAAAGATGGTTTGATGATAAGTGGTTGAGGATGGCACGCTTTAATAGGCACTCTATTATCTTGCTTGGAATACTAGTGAGGCTGATTGGCCGATAGCTAGCCGGAAAGTATTGGTCGCCTGTTTCAAATATGGGCGTGACCGTCATTTTTTCCCATGAGCTAGGGAGAATGCCAGTCTGGGGTGTCTGTTTAAACAATTTATAAAGGGGTTCTGCCAGATTGGCAGCTGCTTCTTTGGGAATTCTGGGATGGATCTTGTCAGGACCCATTGCACTGTACGAACTAACCATGAAGAAAAAGTCTTCAATTTCTAACACAGAAAACTCAGTGGTAATGAGTGGTTGCTGGAGCATCCTCGGCAAAAGGACAGGGTGCCACTTTGGAGGTGCGACGTTGTAGACTGCGGAGTTGTAGTCCCTTAATAACTCGGCCACGACTAGGGAGTCGGATGTGGTCTCCCAGTCAGGCAATCGGGGAGAAAGAGTCGAAGGTTTATTCCTTCTTACTCGTCGCATATGCTTAAATATGAAGTTTTATTCCAACTGGCTTTGAGGAGGACCTATTCTTGTATGCGTTTGGTATATTCACGGATTTCCCGTCTACACCGATTTTGAACAATGTGAAACGCGATTAGGTCCTCCGAGTGCCCCGTTAGCCTATGCTTCGCGAATAAATAGGAACGGTAATCGAGGAGACGACGTATTCTGCGCAGACGAGGTGGCCTATAAGAGAAAATGCACATTTTGCGCGGTACAAATAAATCGTCTGCTTCCTCAACTGCGCTTTAAAGTGCACGGAAGTTCTGGTCCGCAGAGCCATAATCAAGAAGTAATAAACCTAGGTAGTTCCTCAGGCCGTAAAAGTCTGCTTGATTAAAGTTTCGGAATGTGGACTCTTTTACTGGTTGTTGTAACCAGTAACAGATAAGATCAAAGATGAGCACAGAGTTGTCACTGTGTCCAAGTGGTGGTTTGATGATCACTCTGTCTACCAGGTGGTTCTAATTAGTAATTACTAAAACGAGCAGAGAGAGATTCTGACCAGGATGATGTCTCGTAGGGGCGTTGACATGCTGTGTCCACGCCCTCGGTCGTACTAACGTCGATAAGATATCCGAAAATCCGCTTTCACAGTCCTGTTTAGAAACTGATGTCCAGTTTATCTTAGAAGCATTGAAGTCGCCCATAATGAGTAGATGAGTGAAGGGTTGTTGTCCTAGAAAGCTGTCTAGGTTCACAGGCAGAGTGTCGTCGTCGGAGACGTCGGATGAAAGAAAACGATAACCGTGGGTGTTGTGAAATGCTGGTGGAGGAAAATCGCAGAGACATCATTCTTCCTCGGGTGGAATCAGCTCGAAAAACTGAATATCCGGGGACACTCAGTTCACTGTCACTGATGTCACCTGTAAGCCATATCTCTGTGAAAGCAAATATGTGGGGTTGTGCATCATTAGTTAACTATCTGATTTCCGGTAACTTATTAAACAAACTCAGACAGTTCGTATACATACACTTGCGAGCTACTTCCCCACATGACTTGGCGAAAAAAGAGATAGCAGGGTGCGAGGAACAGCTTGTGAAATAAGACTAAGAATTGAGGATGGTGGTGTGATCATGCTCGGTCTGGGCGGCCGAGTGGCTCTGTTAGTCCCCTTGTGAGGCTGCGGACGCGACGTCACCACTTGTGCGTATGCCACCGTTCCTACAGAATTCTTGGTCAGCACTTTTGGTGTCGCAACCTGCGACCTCCGTACCCCTGATAAATCCCTCTTTTTCGGAGGGTGTGTTGGATTTATCCCCAACGGAAAATTTGACTTTTTGACTTTTGAATACAGGGCTTAGAGGGGAGTAAAGTGCGCTGTTTGATGGGGTTACCGATAGAAATACCTGTGGGGCGGGGCAACAAATATCTTTATGATCCACAGGCGGCGGACCCAGCAGGCCCCTATCGTCCCGAATTCTGGGAAGGAAAAATCTTCTGTGAGGCCTACTGATGGCTCTTGGCGTGAGTAACTCTGAGAGCGGCATTTTTGTGGTGTCTTGAACACTTTTGCCCTTGCTTGGAGAGTCAGCCGTTGGAATGGTGACTACGAAAACAGCATTCTCGCTTTCCACAAGTGGCACATAGACCTGAGTGGATACTGCTGAAGTAGAAACCACGACCTTAGTCTCCAGCCGTAGTTTCCGGTATGCCATGATTCGTGGCTTAGTTTTAGTCTGCTGCTCGCGTTTCACCCTCTCTTGCCGAGAGCGGTCGAAAGAAACGCCATTCAGGTGGACGTTGTTGGATTTCAGAGCCGCTGATTTTTCCACCACTGTTTGGGGCTCAGCAAGGCTGGCAAGGCTGCCAGAATGCCGAGTGATTTTTTGGTTGCTTTGGCACGTAGCCTGCTCACCAGTACGAGATTTGTAACGTCCGGCGAGAACCAAGAAACTAAGACTGACTTAGCTAGTTCGGTTGGTGAAGACGTTGTGAGGAGAGGCCCCATGAAGCAACTCTCCTTTCCTTGAGGGTTTTTCTTTCATATTCGCCGTTGCCTTCTCTATATATGCAGTTGACAGGGCAACTGCCTTCTTGATGACCGCGCGGTGTTGCGCAACACCAGGGAGGGCAAGCGCTATGTATCCATTTAAGGACTGGAGTTGCACCGTCATTTCGGACAGAGTCCGTTGATATTCCTCCATCCCATTCTTCATAGAGGAAACAGAAAGATACATAGTGCTAAGAAGAAGAGCTCCACATTTACAGTCGCAGATTATCGCTTCAATTTTCTTGACGCTTACGTGACAAGTCGGCGGCGAAGCAGCGTCTTGATTTTCATCAAACCTGTAGCCCATGCAGATAAAAGTTATGTATATATATAGTCACGTTAACGTGATCACGTTAACGTACGCTAACGTGATCACGTTAACGTGACTA
>JTDE01001373.1:92663-147433 GCA_014338405.1 Paragonimus skrjabini miyazakii | reverse complement strand
AAAATTTTGATCGGTTCCGCTAGCCAGTGCACTTCGACTCAGTATATTTATCAGGTCAGTATGACTGTGTCGGTTAACTTCGAGTGTGGAAGCATCTAGTAGAGTTTTTGGCAGCTGTATTTCTTTGGAAATAATCCGTTCACGCAATGACTACAACTTGTGCACCAAACTCTCAGCTAGCACTTGCTCAGATTTCCGGAGGGGACCCAGAAACATGGAGAAGCGATCATGTTGCTTGTCATCGTTAATCCGATCTAGTGAATTTGAGTTGTGTCTGTTTCTTCCGAAAGCTTCTGAAGTGTCAGGCAAGTGTTTTGTGCAGAAGGTAATGCAATAACTCACAAAACTGGTCATTGGCATGGACTGCCTATTTATTCCCAGGCAAGATATTAAAGTGAACAACAGGGACGAACTGAATGTGTTGACCGTAGGATAACTGCAAAAAATTGGCGTCAAGTTTGCAGTCGTCGGCGCTTTTTCCAACCACGCCTGACAAATGCACTGCGGTTGCCAGAATGTGCGTGTGATCCGTTTCTGCTATCAATGTATCACGTTCGTCAGAACAGAAGGGGTTATGTTTAAGTAAAGTGCAATTCATATGGTTGCTGAGTCTGAATGAGTTCGCTGTGCTGCTTGCATGTAATAGGAAATCCATTTCTGTCAACACTGTGCGCAAGTGATCATGCGTACCGACGTGTGTATGGGCCTCCTCAACGAAGTCCGGATAGTTGTGAACAGTGGTGGTGTTGTTCGCTGTGCTGCTTGCATGTAATAGGAAATCCAGTTCTGTCAACACTGTGCGCAAGTGATCATGCGTACCGACGTGTGTATGGGCCTCCTCAACGAAGTCCGGATATAATTTGACTGATTGTTTGTTACGAATCTTCGCTAAAGGCTGAACAGGAAAGGGGTTGTCGGCGATAACCATTGCAAAGTTGCACTGTTCCACCTTGTCAAATTGATTTTGAATCAAGTTCCTGAGCCGGTCCAGTGAATTCCACCTTAGTAAATGGTATCCTTCTGTCCGATTGTATCGATTTTCCAAGTTTCTTGTCCAGAACGAGGATGACATACACGAAGTTTGGGAACTTTGGGTACTATAACTAAATGTTCTAGTCTGTTCATCATGGTGTGATGTTTCCGAGTACGAAGGTCAATCAGCATTGATGGCACATTTTTCATCTACTTTTTCATCGAATTTTTCTTCAGACTAGTCTCTTGACAGCCTGACCTGGATGGTATTAATCTCATGCACCGTAGAATAACCAACAGCTGGTTGGTGTTTAGTGCAATCTGAATATTATGGGTTAAACTTGAAGGATTTGATTTCTTAAAAACATTCATTTGGCGTTCGAGTATGTCCAATACGACCTTTAGATAGGAATCAACTGTGTACAAGCAAAGCTTCAGCAGAATTACTCAAACAGTTCAAGCTGGAATCTACCGACGCTGTTGTTGAGCGAGAAAGTTTTATTAATAGTGAGTGGTTTGGTGGATTTAATGGTTTAGACGGGATCCAATTGTTAAAAGTCACGATTGGTTCTCATCTAAATCAATAAATCTGCCAAATTACTCGTTAGTATTACAATACTATCTTTATTAACCTGTAGCAATAGCGTCGTTAGTTAAAGATTTTTAATGTGGGTCGGATATACAAAAGTAAAATAAGAAATCGGCGTTTCACACAGCTTGCTTATTGAACACTTTCGGCTAATTCAAGTGGATTCTGTAATTTAACGCTAGAGTAGGTGTGCTGCTTGTTAATTGCATTCTGAGTTGGCAATAACGATTCATTCCTAATCGTTTTGTCTCACACAGCCAGGAACCGAATTATCAAGATGATGGAACCAGTTCTTATGCACTATTCAAAGAATATACTATTATTCAGAACCACGGTTGCGTTCGGCGGAAAGACGATAGATTCCATCAGGCTCGGGTATGGTTAAAGGTGAATTGGCAGGAGAGTAGACCAGGTCAAAAATGGCTATCCGCATCAAAAACGACTAACAACAAATTATTTTGGTGAATACCAGTGTTCTCATCATATACAATGGAGACCGAGGAAACCACGACGATTATCAGTCGCGTCTTTCTAATTAGCAATGATGTCGCGAGTAGTTTGGAATTTTGTTTGTTGATCAAGCTTTACTTAAAACTCTCCGAAACTGTCAGATTCCCATAGACAAACCAGCCGGCCCTCTCGAAAAGAAATAGTGTACACCAGTTTCACTGTTTTTAAAGCTGATCATTCTGGCATTGTCGATATGTGAACTTCGGCCATGCGTTGACGGACTAACTTCCGTGAATGAATGTCACTATGGGTTCACTTTAACGGTTGGCCATGAGTTCATTAATCGTTTTCTAACTAGGGCGCAGTTGTGACGGTAGGCTGCGCTTGATCGAATAGCTTGCCGGATCACATATTCATTCGGTATCGACTAAACGTGTCTCGTTAGCGAACGCTACATATGCTTCCTTCCGAAGTAGCCCGTTGCGTCGTGCTGACATCTTATAATGCAGTCAACAATGTAATAGCGTCTAGCCAAACAATTGGATTGTCTGGTCTGTAAATCTTAAATCGAAAACGAAAGTCAGCCGTTTTTGACATGTTCCTTTTAAGCGATTTTTGGAGTGGCACAAGGAAACGACCGCAGTCAGAACGCTTTGAAAATAAGGTTAATTCTTCTAGGATGCACTACCCCTGAAGTATTTTGATCATGTCTACTTCACCTACTTGAACACAATTGAACTCAGGAGACCATTCTCAAGGTCGGTTCTGAACACCCAGCACGGTGCTGCACAAAATAACATTTGAACCGGATGGTCCACTGGATGGTTCTGGGTACTCCCAGGAAAATGGGTAGTCTAGTTCAAGATCAATCATACGCAACTGGTCACTCAAACATGTGCTAGTGTAGTGAAGATGAGCGATCGTAATATACTACTCACACCACGGCTATTCAGTAGTAGAACCAGAGCATATACTTTGACATCGAACAAGCCGCGGGGAAAATGCAGGAAGAAATATCGCAGTGCAGTATCGTTCAAAATGGTCCTTGCTACGTGAAGGAACTGAACATTAGCGTCTGTGACAACGGAGATGGTCTGGAACCAAGAACCGCGTGCAAATGAGTGGTTTTGTTTGTGGTTCTGTTTAAACGCTTAGCCAATGTGTTGTTTTCTTAAACAAACAACCCTTGTTCCAAAATTGAACACCACCCACGCTTGACCGCAAAGCTCGCATTCAGATAAGCCTTTCGACTAGCCCACTTCGAAGGGAAGCACTAGACTCGAGTTTCGTTCTTATTAGAGCTCATCAGTAATGCATATCCTTGTCCGGATCGGAGTTTGCACTATAACCCTCGTGCTTGTGAGACAAGCGTACTAACCACAACGCCAGCAAGTCTCACAATACGCATGACCAAATAACCAAACCTAAATGCTCAACCACAATAGTGTATGAACAGTGTTCAGCTTGCCCGACCATTTCGAAATGAGAACCAACAGAATCTCTCTGTTCTATCCAATCAATAACCCCGTGATTAGGACTTCTCAATTAGGTTGAAGTTACTACCTTAATTGAACCAACCGAACATGGTTTGAATCAATAGTCAAGATCCGGAGATTTCAGTTATTTCAAAATTGAACACAATCCACACTTGATCACAGCCTCCGCATTCAGATTTCATCTATGTCCTTATTGTTATCGTAACTACTAAAGCCATATAACATGATGAAAAGGATTGAATGCACAACTACGCTATTTTGTAGGTTGTTTTGATCGGTAAGTAAGGCACAGGGATTAAATTTGTGGCTGGTTATTACATTAAGGAATGCTGATAAAAGGAACAGCATTTCCCGGTAAAGCGACCAGCCAATTTTACTGTGAGCTTTTAATATGTTTGACCGGTCACGATTGACTTCGCAACCGGTTTTGTTCCTGCAGTTTCACTCATTCGCGGTTACCAAGTATTTTCTTTTTTTATCACACCTCACTTCTTCTCAACAGCCTAACATTAATTCAGGATTATGTAATTCGTATTGTACCTCATTTCTATTGAATCAAATGTATTTAACCATGACTCATTTTGTAGCCATGGTCGACCATTGATAGTGCCAAAATTACTTCGTCGTTTCAAAGGGATGAACAATAAATGTAATTTTAACGTTATTTGTTGACAATGCTACAGCTTAGTTAACAGGACCTACTTGGTCTTAGATATAAGACGAGATCAGCGTGCTAAACACAACGGCTACGGGCTTAAATGACGGTCAGGAGCTAATTCCATTTGTCGAAGCTTAAAACGAGGAGAAATGGTTAAACTACCTCAGGAAAAAACACAACCCACCAACAATATGTTTGGAATATTTCTGCTCACTGTAAAAACCTCAACTATTTCTTACAAAGTGGTAATGAGTTGGAAAATCTGTAATCAATCAATGGTATCAATCTGAGCAGAAATCGGTCAACCGAAGTTTCAGTCATTCTACTACGAGTATAGGTTCCTATACGCTGCATCACGTGTTTTGCAGTCAACAGTTAACGACATAAATTGTAGGCGCCCAAACCTCTCACTGCTCTACACCACCCAGTAGTTCAGACTTTTCATTCAAGGTAAACTCAACTACGTTGTCAGTTTTGTCCACTTGAGTAGTTGAGGGCCGTACTATTGTAAGTTTAACTGAGCAAACAGGAAAATGCACCGGATGCTTTTAAACATGAGTGACGTCCAATTGTCATTAAGTCCCCTACAACCCTCCGTTATTGTATACATAGCTAGTGAAATTATTTTTATGTTTGACATGTTCCTCAATTCCTATTTTGCAAAACAAAAGGTATTTTGATGCATTATTGTTTTTCCTTTATAGATAATTTTTATTTGGACATAAAACGGGTTTGTAACCGGTCAATTCGACATGCGTTGAGTTTTTTTCCGGTGGGCGATCCCTGTTTCTTCTCTACACTCTTCATCTGGGGTGTGTTTTAATGAAGCAGATGATATGATTATCATTTGTGTACTACGTTAAATTTTGAAGCAGTTAGCCTATTTGTTAAAGTAGAAAAAAGATATCAGAACACAGGCACTGGCAAATATACACTTTCCATATCACCTCTGCAATACCAAACGACAATAACCAAGATGTTATTGACAATACTAGTGATACGGAATGAAAAACAAACAAACGGGATAAACAACATTTGTGATAAACTACTAGATTTGCTGGGAGTCAGTGGCACAAATGTAACATGTGCTGTATACTTATAGTGCGACTGCATAAACAAAACGCTAACAAAAGTCGACTGGTGCAACTTATTTTAAACCTGAATATCAAGTGTATATTAATCAACTAAACTGTAGCCATAATGTATCTGACAACCTGGAATTTGTTCTGTTCCCTGATCGAATAATGTAGGTCGAGTTGGTAAATTCTGAACCTATTTTTGTATGCTTTTGGACATTCTAGAATTCATGGACTTATCGGTCCAACCGATAGATTTTGCCGTAGCTAAACACAAACTGATAACTAGGATAGGAAACGATGTCAATTGTTTACTGTCCCTTGATCGAAGGTGACGATTACTTCCTAGTCTGTTCAAGTTCGTTTGCTCGACGCGACGAATTGTCCATCGCCCTGAGTGTTTTTCCCTTACTCCGACCCACCAGTTTTGTATACTGTATATACAGTATATGCGTCAATAGTACAACAGTTCAACTGGGTGACTTTGCAGAACTGATCGGCTGTGACCTATGATTTTACAGCTTGAGTACTGAAGCTGAATTTTCAGAATGGGCGAAAACCTCTAATCGACACGGCTACGGTTTAAACAAGACAATGTTGATGCAGTGGCTCTTGGTGTGTACTTTAGGGCTTATGGACGAGATGTCTCAGTGGAAATGGACGTATTCGTTCATCAAATTTGAGGCTGATGGAAGCTACAAAAGAAGCTTGTAACGGAATACAACAGTTGCGATTACAACAAGCTGAAGAGAAGCAAAAATGGTGCTCAAGAAAACTGAGGGACGCAGACCGTTTTAGGGTCACTTGCCATTCCGATGTTTTACAAGGTACAATTCAATGCTCCTTCTTGTTTTTGTTTCGTGTAGCACCCCTATCAATTTATTAGCGTACATTTATATTCCCATATAGAAGTTGGTTGATCTTAAACAACATACACTCTATCCGATTTCATTCGACCGTTTTACCGAACTGCTTCCGCGAATTCTATCGCTGGTCAAAGGCTCACACGCTGTCTACTGACATATAAACCTGTTATATTTCCACTTAAAAATGAAATCAGTATAGAATATTTTTCAATCCACGTGTATATATTCATGATAAACAACTCTGTTGATTTATACTGGTTAACAGTGGAGTATAGCTTTTACACATCACCGAAGTTTGCACCAGATCAGGACAAACGCCTATTTTTTGTCATGCTGTAGTGTTTAGTCAGACAATCCATTAGCGCTTGTGAGCTCCTCATCGGATGCACTGTTAGTCGGTTGCTTGCTGTGTTATCTTCTGTGAAAAGATACTAGACTTTTGTCAGATCCTTAAAATAACTAGCATCTTGTGGTGTCATTTCCGTAGATAATTCGTAGATGTTTGCTGTTGATTAGCTTACTGTGTTTTGTGGCAACAGCCCTATTTGATACAACTCATCCACTTTTGTACGAATTTCTTTCTTTAAATCTCTTCTATCCAATCGTTATACAAACATTTATTTGTAAGATTTTGGTCTTCCTTACTGTCATTCTTTATTTGACTTGATATTTGTTTAACTTCAGGTTTCTTTTTGAATTAATCACAATACTATTGATTCTTTTCATTTGTTATGGGTTGCTATTCATCACACCTTTAATGAGATTCATGACGATGAGCTTTATTGTGTTTCTCGATTTCATTGAGTTGTTTATCTTCTTCTTGTTGATGAAGCTAACAAGCAAAAACTGAAAGCACACCTCTCGTGTTACGTGAAGGATATTGCTGTCACAGGACTTCGGGTATACTGTTTACATAATTTTTAAGTAAATTAGTTTTATCCATTACATCTTTGTGAATTGTATACTAACATGTGAATAAAATCAATCATTTTTCTGTGTATGTGGGCAAAATATGCGAAAACCTCCCGCTAATATAATATAGATTGCGTATATTGTGGTAAACACTTTCTAGTTGGATCCAGTTTATATGAAAACATTTTTGATCACTGTTTTATTTAATTTTCTCTATTCAGACACACAAAATGTGAAACGTTGACTTTTGTGAAGTCCACTAAAAACAAATCTCATAAAGCTATTTTCTGTAACTGTTCCAGAGAGCTTACTAATAAATGTCGCTTTGCTTCCAGTCTGACGGCTGAAAGAGAGGTTTATTTTGTTGTTTCATTATAAAGCTGTTTTTCGATAAACCCCCTGTAAAATGACTGCTTTTTTCGTTTTGGCTACTTCTGTGCGCTCAGATTTGTTCAAAGTTAACGAACCCGTTGAACAAGAAAGTATTCACATTCTGTCGGTTTTTTGAAAGTATTTACCAACCTTGCTTTAAATAGAGTAGTTATAATGTCCCCAATGGCTTCGCATGTTAACATTCGATCTCACACAAAAAATTCGTACAGAGATAGTGATCAGAAGGCGTAATACCACAGGCAGAATGAACGGCGTTGACCGTACTCAGTTTCTTTCTTTCTTCTCTGTTGGACGTCTCTCGCTGGTCACCGAACCCCCGATTCCGTCGGGTACAACCTCTCAGGTGGCCCTTAGCCTTTTTCAACTGCAGAGCTGTTCAGTGATGTAACAACCTACTCATTCTCATTTAAGCATCCATTCAAACTAGTGAGCAACCTGACAAGAATCCCATGAATAATCTTATGATGTTTGGCAGCATTTTGACGACAGATGTTTACATAGTGTATGGTGAATGGTAAGCAGTTAGCCATAGACAAATTATTAAGCACTTGGATCCATTAAAAGTATATTAATATCCATCTTTTTGTACCTTCTGAGTTCAATGGAATCGATGAGCAGACAACTGTTCACAAATCAAGGACGAATATGGTGAACGGTGACAGGTTCGATATGGAATCTTAAAAAACGTCACTACTTGCTATAACTCAGTAGTACATTCACTGATCAGCTACCTTCATTTCGGATCTACGTCTGATTTCACAATATTCAAACCATCTGAATGGTATTCTAGCACTGTAGTTTTCGAAACATGATGAAGTGATAGGTTAAAACGTTGTGACATAATTTACGTTTTACTTGAAAGCGTTTGTAAAGGTAATTATTCTGCCACCCTTGAAGCGCTTGCTTCTGAATGCCAAATTTGCCTGATTTCTTCACGGTATCGATAGTACGGACAATCAACCTGATCTTGGAATCTATTTAACATAATCTTTTTCTCCCACATTAAATACTTTTGAAGATTAAAGCAATTTCAATGTAATATTCCGTCAGATTTCGTCAGTAGCACTTATGACAAAGTGAAGATTTTATTTGTGTTTCCATAAAACGGGTTCCTGTTTTGCTGAATATTTAACTATGTCTATAAATCTCCATTGTCACTTCCGACAAGGCGTTTCATCTGATGCTTCCACCAGCTATAATCAGAAATGTATCCGTTTTTGGGATTTGTGCCGTTGTAAAGTTAAATAGTCCCTTGTTTTGTACATGTCTTGACATCTTAGTCTAGCTGAAAGTGGTCACATCCAAGCTTAACGGAAGCACTGGCTCTCGACCAAACTGTAATTCGTCGCCCCACACGCAGTTGGCTGTAGCATATTCTACTATCACTTCTGATAATGACACAACAAATTTCACTGTTGTCCAAGTAAATCTCCAATCAAATCGTCAACTGCCACAGTCCAGAAATGAGTCGATTGTTATCCGCTTATTCATTTAACGTCATGCGTAACCAATCAAAACAGTCCCCATGACAGAAACCTCTCACAGTACAATACAAATTACGAGGCAGTTTAGTAAAGTTGCTAGTTTCTTTGGCTGCCTTCAGTCAGTCTTGTCATTTCTAACCATTACATAAGGAAACGTTTCCGCTTAGTGCTTTCTTCGTTGTATAAATAATGAAGTTTTAATACGAAGCGTGACTTTTCAGGGTTATTCGCTCGTCATGAAGAACTTGCGGTTACACCTGAAGGCATGTGTACGAATAGTCGAAATGCCAATCCATCTACGTGTCTTTCATTACATTGTCTGACCTAAATTCTGTTCATCTGAAGACTGAAGTAATCAAATCAATGACTCGATTGTAACACAGATAGTCAAACCTCATCGATGACTTTGTTCGCAGAGCTCACAATTACTCCGGTGGTATATGGAAGGCTCAACTTAAGCTGTTTGAAGGCAATCCTGGAGAAGCAATATGCCTTAATGACTACCAACCAATTGGTGGACAGCCGTTTGAACTTCATCAATTTTCCACAGAATCACATACCACGGAAAAAGTGACACACGAACCATGAACAAGAATCAGACTGTAGGTCGAACATACATTAACAGCCTAATGAGATTCTTAAGAGTGTGTTGTATTGATGAAATTAAACAAGGTCAAAGCAGCTGTCTGTCCCTTCGCGAGTGGTGATTGGGACCAAAGTTTGTAGAAAGTCTCTGTTAATCTTTTCTGGTGGTTGTAGTAGATGACTACTTGTTAGCACTCCAGCAATACAGGAGGCTAATTGACTTTGGTCAACGAGTATAAAAAGACAATGGCCTATTTTAAGTGGGGTTTGACGACACCCTCACGTTGATCATTGTTATCTGTGCCCGAGTTCTTCTCATGATTCTCAAAGACTTGATTCACTACTTTACTTCGTACTAGGTCTTTCAATCAAGATTATGTGATACAAGCAGTGGAAGTCACTCTGTAACATGAAAGATTGTCTAAAACGTGTCAGCTGCTGATATCTGACGACTCCACGACGCCCAGTGTGTAGTGATGTCGCATAGAATTTGGTCTACGCACTGAAGTGTAAAAGTTATACTATCAATAAGCTTCAAATTTTTACGGGTGTATTTTGGAAAGGCTAGTTTGTTCACGCAAGAACGGAACACACCACAGGAAACAACATGTGATTTTCCGTTGAAGTTGTTCAATTATAGTGTTCTGAAGAGCAAAAAGTGACGTATGAGCCCTCTGAAGCAATTTACCTTCGTGATCTTTATCACGTCTTCCATACAGCTCTTAGTAAGCTTGGTATCAGTGAGTCTGGTTTACTGTCCGTTGCAGACAGCTTCGTGCATTAATGATGCCACCTGTTGAGAACGTAGTACTCTTCAAGTCTGAGTCACTTTCATCTGATGTGGTATGGAAGAATGTTGACGAAGATTGTGTGAATGTGGTAGTGCGAATATATGGCAAATATAGCATAGGGGATGCCCTTTTACAATAAGGCTAACATATATTTGGACTAAAACGAATTCAATTATTTTAATCAAAATTCCTTGTTCCATTCTGTTTATTTTTTTACTGTACACTACCGTTTGTCTTATTGGACTATGGATTGATAAGTCCCGAGACTTTTAGAAGAGACTGACTGACATCTAGACAACTACTTAGCAGACAAGTATGAAATTGAATTTGACACATACTTCTGTCTAGTCAATGAATTCCTGAGGTTGAGAAACCAAGAATTCTAAACCCTTGTGGACATATCTGACAATGAGACGTAATCCATAACATCTGCTGTGGAATTTTTTATTCACTGATTTTGTAAACTGGTTTTTCTCATTATCCGATTCGTGTCTAATATTCGTGCATCAATTTCAATATCAGACGTTTTGCCTTCCAGAGCCTTAATACAACAACAAAAATTAGCCTACCTACACAGTCCTAATAATAGACATGCGTGACAAAATGAATTAGCTATGTCATATCAAATCGACTGACTAACAAAGTGGATTCTGTAAAAGGATGGATGAATATTTTAGTCTCACTCTATCCTCATCCATACAATAGTAGTATGACTGTGAATTACCAAAGACGTGCATTTGCCTTGATATTATCATTCGGAATACAAATAATCTATTACATCACATTTTGTTTCAGTTGGTTTGTGGTTGCAGAACATTCCTTGTTCCATACGACCATGTTATTGCTGAATTGGTCATAACAATTGGTCGAATCTTTAGAAAAATTGTAGAACTATGAGCAGACAACATAGTTGGGTAGCTGTGTTTCTAATGCCATCGGTGCAGAAATCACGGGCAGTTAGGAGATTAAAAATACAGGTGTTTCCTTTATAAACTCACTAACCAAAAGGAACTATCGTCAGTCACGTCCTCGAATTGGAGCTCATTCGATGCGATTCTATCGCTCGATAATCCACTTGGTCATCTGTGTATCCTTTTTTAAAGACGAAAATAATTATAAATCCTTCGTCTGTGTTCGGCAGAAGCTGTAGCAATAATGAACGGATAAAGATAGTTTATAGAGGTTCACCTAATTTAAACGTAAATTTTTTCAAGCTGATCAGGGTTACTGAACCCTGGTTGTTGCCTGTGACACTGACAAGTGGGGCGGTTAACGTGAGTTATTTCCGGCTGACTTAGTAGAAGTTCTGGGCCAGTATTCATATACATCCACGTAGTGACTCACTTAGACACAGCTTGTCCAGCGGACTAGAGGCGTTGCCGATTCCAACAGGTGTTTTAATCTGTGAACTACTGCCTTTATTTTGGCATAAGCTACTACTCCATAACGCAATAGATCTTTCTGAACTCTTATGCAATTTGGCGAGGTGTTTAGGCTTACCTGTCGATCACGGGAGCTCGAATGAATCAGTGCGAAAATTGTAGATGACAAGCAATCACATGCATGAGGTTGTACACTTCATTAGTTGTTGCATAATAATGCTAGGGAGCAGGTCCTACTCTTATGAGTACACAGGAGAGGTGTTTGGAATAACAACAACCGCCTCCTTCGAATATGATAATGGGTCAATCAAACTGCGGTGTACTCGTCCAACATTTGTCTACGATCGTCTTACACAATGATAATAAACAAAACCGCACTCGCTAGAAGTTGGAGATAGATTTGGGTGTATCTAATGCGCGCATCAACCGGCGTAATCGGGCATGAATGTCTCACTTACTGCAGCCCTGTGTTAGGCTAGCAATTCGATGCCAATCGACTCGAACTGTTGAGTCACTGGCTCCAGATGGGGTCTCCTAGAATACATCATTCCTACTGCCTTGCAGATCAGATTATCAAGCCAGTGACTGCGTGCTTGACATCCAAGACAATTCTGTTCATCGAGATAAAAGACTAGAAAGTAACCGGTTGCTCTTCTCCCACTCATTCATTATCTTCTACCTCAAGTTTTCATGTATTCAACAGCTGGTTACTACTGTAGTTCTTAAAGTCCTCAATCCCCGGCAATTAGGTCAGAAAGCCGCTTCAACGGGAACTGTCAAGTATGAAAATGGTTAGTCAACATGCTTTCGAAAGGTACATTTATGATCTTAATACTTTTACGTGTTTTAATTGTCCCTTAAATAACGCTATGGTCTAACCGTTCTGTAATGCATTCTATGATAAAGATGGAGTGGTTACATTCAATACGGAATTCTAATGAGGTTTAGGACCAAGTAAAGATTGTTTGTGTAAATCATATTGAATTGTCGCCTGTACGTCGGCAGTGGTAGAATTTTGACCAACGACTCTCAGCAAACACCGGAAAGATTTGATTTATTTAGCACCTCAACGTACGCCCCTAAAGACAGCATTTGTGAACTCGTCAAAATTGATTTTGTAATACCGTTTTAATCTCCACAAACAAACTAAGCAATTGTTCGTCGTTGTGCTGCAAGGTTATATGAATGCGCACCATGGTCCAGACAAGAAGTGGCCGAATGGCATTTTCGGCCTCCAGGTGAGACGCTATGCAATGTCGATCGGTAGTTGTAGTTATGCCCCGCTCACCTACTAAGCATATCGAATCACGTATTGCAACATAAAGGATGAAAACGTTTCATGTGAGGACTGTTTGATTCACCCCAATCATGGACATAAATTGTCTAAATCGCAATCAGTTACCGCTAACGTCACATCGTTGAAGTTAGCAATTAGTTATGGAGTTATCACTTTGAATAGTACCATGCTGTTGTTTGCATTCGCTTTGATTTGCCATTTGTTTTAAAACATGTGCTGAGCAACACAAAAATAATCAACTGGTTAGCGTGAATGCAATGAACTAATCGAAGTGAACATAAGGTAGACCCTTCCAACAGCTATACATATTTTACTTAATAAAGTCCGCGTCATGGCGATGGTGGAGATATTGGGGACGTAAATTTCTGGCAAGTCCATAGAGCTCATAAACAAAGATTGTCCAGCTCCTGACTCTGAAATCATTACTAACTATTGTAAAGTAAAGCGTGCCTCACGGAAAGTCTTCGTAAGATCTATAAAACATACTGAGCCTATCAAGTAGAAATGATGGAAAAGGATATTAATACCAGGGTGTTGTCATGCACTGTTTTTTCCGAGTCATTATTACGCAAGTCATGGACGATGTGTTAAAGAATCTATGTATGAAAAAGGTGGTTCACTAATATACCACATCTGATGTCAACTTACACAACGGGATGAACATGCCCAGCAGCAATCAACTCAGTCTAAAATGGAACATCTAGATGTAGATGACGTGGATAGAAAAGTTAACTCCGACATTCCCTGGTGACACCATTTCAGAAGCTGACTTGACTGGGGATTCTAACTAACGAGGTGTTATAATGTTCGAGTTGCAGGTCTTCCTTCTACAGCTTTTTAAAATATGGTGGTCACAAACTGATTCTTGAACTAACCGCATCCCACCTTTCATATAAGAAGTTTACGAGGTATCTGATGGTTGGAACTTACCGACGGTCACTCCCATCCTAAAAAGGGGCAACGTAAGATCGTGTGACAACCACACAATTGTTACATATCTCTATCGCACATAAAATACCCTTCCATCCGGTAATAGTGCAACTTCTAAAGCACGGAATGAACAAAATATGAACAAGAAAGTCAGGTTTTCCATCTGTTAGCGAGTAAACCGATCATAGACTTTTTTGCGACAAATACTGGAGAATCACCTCAAATTTTTTTGAGCCAACAATCGCAATGCTTTGGATGTAAACTATGGTTTTTTGTTCGGTTGTGCAAATTGGTCTCCGGGGCTGTCACCGTCTTATGAGGGTCCAGCGAAATATGGGCGTTTGGTTGAGTCATTTTACATTATAAATTGTAGTATGCATTTATGAACAGTTATACCAAACTGTCTTTACTCTAAACGTCCATTTTGGGGTGTCGTCTTACCTGTCCCTTAGTTAGTTGGCGGATTAAATTCTGGAACAAATACTCAGTTAACACAAAGATTTCGATGTGAATTATCTGCTTGGTAGTAAGCTGACACTTAGTGAGTATACAAATGAAACTGGTTTGTTTCTCACGTCTACATAGACGATTCACAACATGCGCGGCAGGCTAGGCGACATGACTGGTTCATGTATTAAGCTATTTTTACATCGGAAGTATGAAATTTTTCTCCAAGATCCAACTGACTGTGATCCTATCTTGTTTTGTAGGCAGGCCACTCGATATTTTGTTGCTAGCTTCATCCACATGCACCTTATCTTCCTATCTGCCTACACTATTTTTGACGAGGTATTCATAGGCATAACTAGGGCAAACAGTGAATTCCCAAATCTCGACCATCTGTGACATCTAACAACATTCAGCTCTCGAGCAAGAGATGAGTTAACAGAATGTTTACCGTCTGGAGAATCGTTAGTCGCTCGGCTGACAGCTTAATGTTGTCAGCTTATATAATGTAACAACGGGGCCATGAAAGTCTTATGTTGGCCGTGAGGAAGGTTATTAGGTTAGAAGTTGTTTTATTATCCACGCGTAATTCGTACAGCTTTTCGGACTTCATAGTTCATTGCAGTTGCTGATACCTCTAAGATCGATAGTTCCGTTTTTCATGAATCATCATTTTCTGCTCACTTGTTTATTTCTTGTTACATTTCTATTTATTTACTAATAGTTCGTCCATGTTATTGACAGGATCAGTGACGATCACAACCATAGTATCTATGTGTACTCGTCAGAACCTATGCTGACAGAACCAATAAATTTAGTAGAGTATAGATCATTTCTCACGATAATTGCTATGGGATTACGCTAATGGACAATTTTTTACGAATCAAATCAACCTGTTCTGTTGACTGCTATATCAAAGCCGGTCGCTTATAACCAATCAGGTATTTGGTAACCCTTTTCTGATATCCTGAGTTGTACCGGATTTTGGACAATTTAGTGTAGTATGTTAATGGACCGCATCGAAGAAATCATCAACTAGTAACTGCGAGTAGTCGCTTAAGTATGGTTTGGCGAATCAGCCTGGACCTACAAACAACTTGGGGTGCGCAAGGAATACAACAGTTTGCTGTAAAATATCCAACCTTGTTCATGATATAATACTGATTTTCACTTACATCGAATACCTAGTCTTGTGATTATTACGGTCAAGTCGAACTGAGCTACCTATGCTGTTATGTTGGACTAGTTGATAAAACTTACTAAGGCAAAAGAGCTTCTGAATCAAAATCATCCGACGGGACCTCTGATATGTTGAAACAGTCCAGTTTCTATGGCTCTCTCAAAACTTTCCAAAGCAATGTTAGATACAGGGGAATCAGTCACACAGCTTTGGAAGCGACGTTTCAGGTCGGCATTCTGCACTCTGAATAATATAAAACAGTATCAGTGATTTGTCAGGCAGAGAGTGAGCTATTCGTCAGACTGATTCAGGAAGAGCTAGGTTCGTCTTATAGCACACAAGAAACTTCATTAGGTTAGGCTTCATAGACTTTCTTGTTGCCCTGGAACGCAGTTTTGCAAACGGTGAGTAGTTTGCCCACTCTCTGGTTTGCTATGAAATACGGCTTTGTGAAACTTATCATGTGTAGGGTAAGTCAAAATCGGATAAACTGTAACTGGCATATTTAACTGAAAAGTGAAACAACGTTTTTCTAAAAGCAATACAACCGTTGTTAGCTATGAGTTATTGAACAGATAAATTAGACGAAGATTCACTTCATTGGGCTAGTATTGATAACCAAATAAGCAGTGCATGACACTTGTTGGTTTGATTGAAAATATCACAGTAATTGAAGATTAGAGCACAGTGGTATTCACTGATATTTAGATTGATTACTACAATATCACAAATTACCAATCTCTGAAAACTCTTGTGCTGTAAAGTTGCACGTTATTCGCCAAAATGACATTAAGGCTATGAGGATGTGTGTACTACAACATACCTTAGAAAACCGGTAAACGTTGTGAGAAAATCCAGTCGAACAACTGTGCTAACAGAATGAGGAGTAGCGTAATGCTGAGATGATCATTTGTTGGAGTGCACTTTCACATCAAATCTCAATAGTTACGTGTATCAAACCTATCATATGCTCCATAGTATTAAACTGTAAAATTACTAGTCACATCGGGTATGGTGAATAAACTCTTTTAGAAAACGAAATAAACTTGAAACCTTGAGCCAAAATTCTATATTTTGTTGTGATATCACCAAAATCCACTTGGATGACAATGAGACGAAGCTTTTAGGTCAATACGCTGCATTCGTTCGAAGATAGTTAGAGTTTCTATATTGGTAACCTTCAATTTACGTTCTCCATGTATCAGGGCATTTCCACAATCCTACTTCTGTACAGTCAAAACTTGAAAAACTATAACATTCTGACAAGTTCAATTTAAATGTAGTATCAATCGTGTGAACTAGTTGAGTGTAATACAAAAGGAACTTATGTCAGTCGATATGTTTTGCGACCTCACTAAGTCCTAATGGTTTATGCTATTGTTTATATCAAAATGTTTCAGCTATTTCATACCAGATTGCACGTTCAACTCTTATTTTTACGCAGATTTCAATAAAATATTATCCTGCTTTTATTTTGACTAATTCATTAATACAAATTATACGCGGAAGTAGAAATATCACCTGCACTGCCCATTTTCATTTTCTTGACCAATGAAAGTTGCCTATAACAGATTTGAAACACTGAGTCCCGTTAAACCACTTCATTAGAGCAGAAAGAAGACATATATTGCGATGTGTTAATATTTCATTTACTCTCATCAGTCGCAAAAGTAAACAATGCAAGTTATATACATCATACAAATAAGGACAGACAGGGATTAAACACGCCTACAAACACACCAATTATTATTTAAGCACGACCATGGCAACCCGATAGGTTGCCTCAACCACTTTTGTGCACAAAACGTCGGCTGGTAAGTTCGGATGAGCATCGCTTCACAGAAAGCTAGTAGCTTCAGGTTTCGATTGTGCAACAGTATCTCGAATGAGTTTAATGGGTTAACTTGGTGACCTGTTGTCCTGAGATGTTTAGCAATCGATCACGTTGGATTTCGAGCCGTCAGTGCAACAAGTTGAGGCTGGTGCGTTATCTGTTGTTTCAACCACTTCGGAATGTGTTCGGTGACTCGCTGAGATAGTTGTCGATCTGTTCTGTCTATGTAAACGTCACTGCAACTGCAAGTGAACTGGTAAACAACATGGGAGGCAGAAGAGTTTGGCAAGCTACATTCGCGATTTCGGAGAACTGCTCCTCTGGTGGTTTGAAATAAGCGCAACTGCGCAGCCGCCTGCGTTCGAGCCAGAACAGACTTGAATTTGTGCATTATGTCGTTGGCTAAATGGTCACCTTTGAATGACGAGAATAGGAAACTATCCTTCTTTTGAGCTCTCAGTATAGGCTCAGTGCTCTTCTTCACCATATTATATGTCCCGATGAATTTGTCGGGATATCCATTTGCTAGTAACGTTTGTCTCAGCAATTCCTGTTCCATCTGAAGTGTATCGGGGGTGCAAATACGCCTGGCTCTATGAAACCGTGTCTTAACCAAACCCCGTTTGTACGCAATAGGAGCTTAGCTGAAAAACTGAAGATATTGACCACTCAATGTCGCTTCACGGTGAACTGAGCGTCGTAACATGCCATCCGCACGTCTAGTACATCCAAAAAAGCCAAACTATTGTTCGGTTCTACTTCGTGAGATAAAGATAGGTTGGGGTGGATATTATTAAGGAAGTCGAAAAACAAGTCGCAATGAGTAACATAAGTAAAAATTAAAATATTATCAACGTATCATTTGTACATTAACGATTCAGCTATACAATCCGGGACTTGCTGCTCAATCATTCCTAAGATGTCCGCTAGTGTTGGGCCTAACGGACTAGCCATAGCCACACCGTCTATCTGCTTGTAAGCAAGTCCTTCAAAATTGAAACGAATGTTTTCTGTATATAACAGAATAAGATCTTTGAGGTATTCAAGTGGGACACCTATATCACAGTTCTGACTGGAGATGACGTCACATAAAAAATCAACTCTCTCACGAAGGGGAATATTTGTAAAAAGAGAATCAGCTATAACAAACTGATGAATTGTGGAGAGTTGTTAGTGAGAATGCACTCTAAAGTCAGTTTCGAAAGAGACATTTAATTGGAGCCCAATTGAGAGAAATTGGGACTGCGGCTGAATCCAACACGGTAATAGAAACACCGTGTTCAAACATAACAAGCGCTCTATCACCTAAGCTACGAAGCCAGGCTATAGATCATTCGATGGATTTCACATGAGGCATTGGGTTGAGTGAGTAACAGAATTCAAACATGACATTTCTGATCTTCCGCCATGACTTCGTAGCTCAGCTGGTACAGCGTTTGTCGCATTTGAGAATAGTGTTTCCGTCGCTGCTTCGAATCCAGCTGAAGTCCAGATTTGTTGCAGTTGGGTCTCAGTTGAATTGGGTAGTCTGCTACAGTACCTACAAGTAAAACCTCCAAAGCTAAGTCGTGTAGAACAGTTGTCTATGGAAGAGTAGGAACCGATTATTTGCATTTTATCCCATTTGTCTCTAATTTCTGAGTAAAATTTAAAGTAGACACGTTTGAGATAAGCACCTGAGAAGCTTCTATAGTAGCAACAATGGTTTAGTCAAATATTCGCTTTTCGAATGATCAAAATGTTAATTTCCACAAAGATATTTTATCTCAGTTCACTTTAATGAAACTAGAATGATGAAGCCTAATTAGTGCAAAAGTTTTTATTACTCTTTGGTAAGAACGCACCTGCTTACCGTATTGAAAGTGAGGATAAAATGTAGAATTGACTATTATATCTCTCGAATTAGTTTCCCGCCTGTCACCAGCACAGTGAAACCCACAACTTTAGTCACGTGCATACCGCTTCACCGAAACATAATTCATGGTCATATCAAATTATGACACGCATTCATTGCATGAAGCACAACCAAGTGCAGTAAAAGCCCTCGTTTATGCCGTTTATAGGAAAGAATAACTCATTCGAAGGAAGAATTAACCAAATCCATTGTTTGGTTATTAATTTGAATAGCCTGTTTTTGTATAAAAAAAAGACATTGACTAAAAGGTCTTAGGATCGGGTCCTTCATCCTAAACAACCAATGGGTGGGTGCACAGAAAATAGAAATTTCACACAGTGGATAATCCCCTGCACCCAGTTCGCTTCAGAGGACAAACTTACCGTTTTCCCTTCAAAATAATAGATCCACTAATGTGATATTATCGTTTAATGACAGAACGATAGTTAGCACTCCAGTGCGCAGTGGAGTGGACTGTTAAGCAACAGTTTCGTAAATTAGGTAGCACTCAGAGGATAACGCTCCAATGATTCCGTTACAGAAAATAAGATGGAAAATTTCTTTTGTACAATAATATTGTGTACGCGAATCAATCATTATAGGCAATTCACTGCACGCCATATGCGTTAGTAAAATAGCATTCAGTTTTCGTGGTTTTACAAAGAATGGCCATCGAAATGTGTCCCATATATCATTTAAAACGAGATTCTCATTTATTTTGTCAGCAGCTGAAGGTTGTTGATTCCTGGTATAATTAATGGGAAAGAATTATTGACCACCGCAAATTCTACGATTAACCAGGTGACAAGACTGCGGCCAGGAACACGAACTTCCGATCACTAGACAGGATACTAGCACAACATCCACCCTCTCACCATGATGGCTTCGAGGGATGGACGTATTCAGAGCTAAGAGTATTCCCACTCGCTGTTTATTTATTGACCTGATGAACATCACTCAAAACTGATCGCAGTGATTATGTTTGAGAGTTTACATGTGATAACTCAGTTGTGTCTAATGTAATGACAATAACGCGATGATCAACACAGTTGCCCTATGGAAGCAGGGTACAACGGAGTTCTATTCCTGGCGGTGACAAGGATATGCATTAGTAACTAGCTCTGACAAGAACAAAACTCGAGTATAGTGCTTCATTCTGAAAGAAGCTGACTGAATTGTTCATAGGAAAGTGATAGCTTCAATCAATTGTAAGTGACGTCCAGTTTATGTAAAACGTAAACCTGTTAATTATCACTAGAACTCCGGTCTATTCTTTTTATATCACACAATTTAATCACGTGTGCTCCTGATGCAAACTACCAACGGCTGATTTCGGTACACAGACTCCACTTGGTTGTAAGCCGAAGATTTTGTTGATGATTAATTTATTACATATAGAACCAGTTCGATCTGAGTAAAATTTCAACAATCCGTCTTATTCTACTCGGATCAAGGAGTTTGCAGCTGCCATGACATACTGCATACAACTGTAGACCCTAACAGATTCTGTAAATGTGACTGTATAAAGTCCGTCAGTAGTTTAGCATGTGTTTTCAACTGTACCTACACCTGTTTTTTTTAAAACATTTGTAAATAAACTGATAAATCGCCCACAACTTACAAAAAAACGCCCAAGGACTTGAATAATTTCCTATGAATACTAGGTGTCTATTAACACAGACTATCTGATTAGTCTTATGAGGATGCAGTGGCTCATCTTCCCATAGATTTCACATATTCCGAACACAGTATCACCACTTCTGTGGGTCGATTGTCAAAACATTGAGGTGAACCGGTATGCTACATCTTCCTATTTGTTGTTTGCACTAAATTTTATAATCTTATTGTATCGATGTGAACATCTGTGTTTTTGTGACGTCATGTGTTTTTCGGTGAACAATTCAAGTCTAGTGACTATTTAAATAGGTACACAAATCAACTGTACCAAATCAAATAACCAGGACGGAACTTTTATTTCTAGACAGAACTTTTATATTACAATTCAAATGTGAACATTAAGTAAACATGATGAGCAGTAATTGTCATTTACTTAACCTATATTGCAACCTTGATTTGAGCAGCAAGTTTAGCAGTTGCTAATATATCGGAAATATTATAGTCTACTGATATGAGTGTTCATATGGTGGAACTACATACATTTTTGAGCTGGCAAAAAATTAGGTAACTTGAACAAAACAGGTAGAACACGAAAAGTGGTAGATGCAAGCATTTCGTATTGACTCATCAGTACCAAATTTACAAAAATGCTTGCATCTACCAGTTTTCGTGTTCTACCTGTTTTGTTCAAACTACTGAAGGGAATGAACTGTTTTAAATTAGATAATTGTCTATTATTGTCAATGTTTGAAATCTGATTGTCGATACGGACGGTTTGCATCAACAGAGACTCATGGCTAACGTCAGACTAGTCAGATTACACAATACCGTCAGTTTACTTCTCATCTCAAGAGTTCATACTACAGGTAACTTGTTCCGTGTGGGGCTGGGAATTCTAGGAACCTCTTACGACTTTCACTAACTTTTGAAGAAGTCTTCCAACTTGTACAGTCAACAGATTTCTCTCTTTTAGTTGCATTCACTATGCTACACGAACTTGTCAAGAAGAGAACACCTGTGCATGCTTGCCTACGAAAGCTTGATCCCACGACGTTGTACATAGTGGGACCGAAAGTGAACATCGGCCACAATTAGACAATATTGTATTAATTGGCACTAATTGGTTAACCTCGACTGTACTTTAAGCCAAAAGCGTATTCAGGTGACTGATTTTTATCAGGCAGCCACATCAGATTACCATCCACTGCCACGCGTTCTGGATTCTACCTTGATTCTCTCCGATAAGAATGTACTGACAAAATGGGACCTTTCTCAGGCATAGCAACATGTCCGGATGACAGCAGAGTGCGTTCCAAAAAAACAGCAAGCACCCTATCCAAGTAGTCTGGGATTCTTTGTGCACCTTCAGGGATGATGTGGACTTACTACGGACGAAATCTGTCTAAGCCTGCCTGAATAATGTCCTATACACCAGTAACTCACTGGTACTGCATCAACTGCAATGTTGTGAAGTTTGGTAACCACCTCCAAGTTTCCGGAATAGAATAGGCGCACCAAAATATGCTTTTGGCTTTTCAATAGTAGGTTTCCTACGTTACTTTGTCAACTCACTACGTGTTCAACTGTTAGCTGGGAAACACGGTGCAATGACATCCGCTCGGATGCTCCTCATAATGAACTAACTCCAGTCTTTCCACAGAATAGTTAATTTGTATCATTTTTACGCCGAAGCGTGCTTCTGTGTCCAATCCCTTGACGAATATAACCAATACATCAAACAACACCATCGCATCGAATCTATGTGCGATACGAGCTTTCGAAACTTATAGTGTAACATTCAGGCTGACTAGTGCGACCATTTTCCAAGACCGATGCATCCAATTATACATTTTGGAGTATTGTCCAGCAACACTCTAGTTACACGTCTTTTTCTCATAAAAACTATAACCAACACAAGCAAAATACCACACTTCTGGGAGCGAACTGTTTACTGTCTACTCTCAAGTCAAACACTTTCGACACTTATATTGGATGATTGTCATTAAGCCATCATCATCGAACATAATCTATTACTGACCGCTTTCATTAACAAGTTCGATTCCCAGTCACATAAGAGGCTCGACACTTTGATTTTGTCTATCACCTTTTGAAAAACAAATCACATTACAAAGGTGAAGAACATCGCCATTTTTTAACCGTTTCCTCTGAAATTAGGTCATATTTACCTTTAAAAAAATCCCAACATGGCAGAGCTAGCTGCTTCCTCAACAAAACAAAGTTTCACTGAAATACCTGAATGTATTACTGAAACTAGTTTCAACAACTTTTCCTGAGCTTAACCTACAAACCGTTGGTAATATATCCATAGAACACACTCCTCTCTATGTCGAAGAATCTTGCACACATGTAAAGTTTGAACGCGTTTATTCACTGCTGCACCCAGGTAAGACAGCCATCGTCAAATTTGTCATCTGTTTCGTTTGTTCATCCTGAAACACGTTAGCGCAGCTGGACTCAACGACGGGTATCCTGGGGCGCACTGTCACTCGATGCACATTTTAGTCATGCAAGCATTGTTGTTGTATGTCCATTGCTTTCTCTCCGCGACTTGATGCACATTCTAAATAAAATCAGAAAGTCTGCTCTCTGGTCTGTAAGTCTCAAGTACACTATAATCATACAAGGATAAAATATGGTTGTCGAACAATGTATCATAAATTTCTTCATCTTTTCTTTCATAACGACGGATCAGTAGATCCCCTTCAAACTTGGTTTGTGTTCACGTACGCAAAAAACCTTCATCCTTGTTCAGAAGGATTAGTGGAACGTTTCTGCTGCCAACTGTAGACGCCGCTATGATCTCCAAAAACGCTGCAGAAATGAGTCCATAGCTAATTTTTCTCCTGCTATTAAACAGGACATCAACAGCACTACGGCGTAACTAGTCTACCAAACTACCTCCCATCTTTCTGATTAGTTCGTGTGTAAAGTGCCAGCCGGTTGTTTCTTCTCTGATGGTCCGTTACACTTACGGACCAAATTTGGGCAACGTGGAGACACCGGAGGACAGCGTTCTTCCGAAGCAAGGGGTTTCAGCAGCAGTCCTGAAAAAGGAAACAAAAAAGAAACAAGCATGAGCCAAAGGCCCAGTGAGCCATGCACACGACTTACACAAACGAAAATTAAAACGGCGTCAATAACACAGCAGCACGCCCTGTTACACAATTCAAATTCAACCTGTACGCGCTTGCTGGTTTCGACCGCACGTTACACGTGCATCCTATAATTCTAGTGACCTTATACGTCAGCAATGAAAACAAACGATCCACGTCCGTAGATCATTAGCGATTAAAGCAAGTCACTACGATTGAACACCAGTCATTTCTGATGAGTAGTAGGGAATTTTGGTTTTCATGTAGATTCGATATCATCCACAACTGATCGCAGCTGTCGCATTCTCATGGACTCTTCAGTCGGTCCGTTTCGAAAAGAAACACTAGACTGGAGCTTCACTCTTGTTAGCGTTCGTCAGTAGTACATATCCTCGCCACGGTCGGGACTTGAATCACGGCCACGCTGTTCTTGAGGCAACCGTGTTTACCACTCCGCCATCGACCACACATTGGGCACGACGGAATTATCATATGTGAACGCTCAACCACTTTCGCTTGTAAGTAATGATCAGGTTGCCCGATCGCCTCGAGAGGAGACACAGTTACTGTCTCTTAACTCCAATCGATGACCCCTCGATTAGGACTTCTCTCCAAGCTGAAATTACAGGAATCATTAGCTCGAGCGGTATTTCGATTTCCAATGAGTAGTAGGGGATTTTAACCTTCATAGTGATTGAACATATACCACAGTTGATCGCAGCTATCACGTTCCCATAGACTTCCCAGTCGGGCAACCTGACCAGTACTCACAAGGAAAAGTGGTTGAGTGTTCACATGTGAAAATCCGGTCGTGCCCAGTGTGAGGCCAATTGCACAGTTGTCAACACAGTTGCCTCATGAATAGCGTGGCCGAAGTTCTGGTCCCGACGGTGACAAAGATATGCACTAGCCATTTCGTCTACATTCATAATGATGCGGCACGGAATCCATACTGTGCATTTCAGGACAAGTCTTACAAAATCTTTCGAGGAAACGAAAAATCTCATGCAATTTGCAAGCGCGATAAGCATGATTCTATTTATAGCAACTGACTGGAGTTAATTGACCACAATAATCTAACATCAGTGTGTCTTAACACCCCTAATGAACCGTCTGCGTCGGACAAGAACCGTTGCGTTAGTATTCATTTACCTTTCAGCAGCACACTTGCCGAAAGTAAGCCATGGTACTCCAAATATCTGACCACTTTTGAACAATAGTTTCCTTTCCTTCATCTGGTTTTTGTTTACTTTGTCACTCACTGACGTTCTAGTCCAGGATATTCCAGGACCTATAGGAGTGTTTTTTTTAACACGCCTGTCACACGCCCTTTAGTAATACATTTGTTTTATATGCCATCTGCGCTGCAATTGGCTGGTTGAACTATGATGCTCATTAACGACGTAACATATTCGTCTGTTTTAAGTCCTCTCTGCTAATGACACAATGGACTGTTTCACCGTAACTCCTCCCCTAGACAGCGATTAGTCCAAAGCATTTACCTGTAAGATATATGTAATATAACTCTCAATGAACTGCAGTATTTTGGATTTGGTTGCCATCATTTACTCACTTCTGTGACTTATTTTGATCGATCAGTTTTAAACATCACTGTGGCTTCCCTAGATTGGGTAACTATCTGTTCCACCTCAGTGTACAAGTAGCCGAAAATAGTCTTATAGGAAGCCGAAATTGTACACAGCTGTTTTATGTCGTTCTCATCAGGCGGATACACTTGAGTATAAAATACGGCATGTATATGTAGAAATCAAAATTATTCCTGTCTGTGTGCACAAAAGCGGCTCGATCAAACATATTTCAAGTCCCATAACTAGTTAGCTTCAAAACACTTTTATCCCAAGCAAGCGTGAACTACTCGACAGTGAAGTGCAGGTTTCCAATGCCGGACACTTGTGTCATTCTGACGTATCCATGCCTCACGCATTCGGTAGACTGTGATCCACCGCATCACCTGAAAAGTTACTGACCTATGAGACGTGTTTGCTTTTTCTATGAAATTTGTTCATGAGCGTAGTTACGAAAGTCCGATGGAAATAACTGATAGCGTATCCACCGTTCAGATTTATGCAGTGACGTTCAAACATTTGCAAGGAGATATATCTGATCGTGTGGTCCACGAAGATTGCCTCACACGAACGGGTAAAATGACAAACAAAGAAGGAGAGTCCATAGTTTGGAACTAAGTTCTTAAGGCATACCCGTATGTCATGTTTCTACTCAATGGACTTTCATAAGTAACCTGTGGTGTAGGTTATCTCCGTCAGTCTGAAGTTTGAAATTGTGAATGTTAGATGCGGTGTTTGCTGAAAAAATGCTGATTTTCTAAATTTTCCTACTCGTTGATTACACTACCTCATAAAAAATTTCATTTACAATAACGCCAACGATGCTTGGATTTGTTCGTTAGTATTATTCTGACAACATAGTACTCTCTGCCAGCAACTTTCGCTCGAATAATAACCGACCTCTGCAAAGCGTTCATTTTGGCGCGATCATTTAGGATTATTTACTAATTTACAACCATCTGAGTGATCAGTCTTTTAATTTCGATCACCGACCACCAGTTCATCCCAAAATAGCGCACTTCCAGTTCATCCGTGCAATAAATCCCGAATAAAATTTCTGATCGTGACAAATGCTGGCTGTAGGTCGATGGGCGCATGCAGTCGCACTTAACGGCAGAAGATGAACGGATGTGGAGTTCATTTTACACATGTGTACATATGTAGCCATCGTGAGCCAGACAGAACCAAATCGTTGTGACAACGTCGGTGGAGGAACTTAAATAAGCTATATATGTGGCTTGAATATGAGATTAAACGTGATCAAGCCAACGAGCTATGAAGCTCTCACGAACAAAAACCTACCTTTCTATAAGGATTACTTTGACCAGTCCAGTTGAGTTGACTGTAATTCAGAGGACCACTACATGGATTGACAATGGGTTTAACACGAGTACGCAACAGACTGAGTTTCTGTAAGTGACACCTGTGTAAACAGAAGATAGTTATCCAGGAGATTTGCCGGCTTAAACACGCTACACAGCGAACGGATAAAGTTGACGGACGCAAAGGTATCTACGAACGAATACAGTGTCATTGTTTTCTGTACCAGTTTTATAGACTCTACTGGTGGTTAAACCGACACGCGCTGTGTACATCTGGACACATCATGAATCGGACCTAGTTGCAGCAGACCATAGAGCCACTAGGTCGAATTAGTTGGAATATCTTAGAATTCAACCATTCTTGCCTTTAATTTTTTGGATTTTTCTAGGATACTCTACACACTCGCATTAGTACTACATTTTTTGACACTCAGTTGTGGTAACAAATCACTCCGTTAGAGTAAATCCTGTAGCTTTGTCACTATTCAACAACAAGAAACTGTTACTGAGTATGATGACAAATGTTTCAGTTATGAAGCAGTACACTTGATAAATATCCTGGATTCGGCTAGTACGTACTCTAAAAGTTGGGTTACAGCACCAGTTCAATATGACACAAATTCTTTACTAGGACTCAGTTATTCCCTAACCCAATTGGCTGATATATTCACTAGTAACATTGGGTTATCTCAATCACCTAACAAGTTGTTACTCGTTCATTTTAAATCTCCACGTTCTTAATCACACCACAAGGACAAAAAGAACGCTATGAAATTTCATTGTTTGTCCATTGCTCCTTGTGTCTCTGTGGGCAAGTTATAGGGATGATCTAACAAAGCATCTTTCTCAACTAATTCATGAACGTCACTCTGCAAGGCTTGGCAGGGGGAAGCTGAGTACGTTTCAAAATGCACTTGTTTGTCTTGAGTCACTGACACTGGCTTTTCAACCAACCTATCGCCTTCCGTGTTATCGATACAAAGGGTGCTTAATGTCAATAGAGACCACCGTGCTTTTTGTCTAAGTTGAACATTTTTCACCCCGAATTTGATTTGGACACTTAGTTCTCTTCTACTTCTAGTTTCCATATAAACCGAACATCATCCACAAGTGACCGTAGCTGTCGAATTTTCCTAGATATTCCAGGCGGCGCATTCTGAAACGAAGAACTAGACTCCAGTTTCGCTCTCATTAGAGCTCGTCAGTAGTGTATATCCCTTCCACGGCTGGGACTAGAACTCCGGTCACACATTCGAAAGGGGCTGACTGGAAGGTTCACGTGAATGCGATAGCTGCAATCAATTGTGGGTGATGTTCAATCAACATGAAAACCAAAACCCCCTATTATTCATCAGTATTCCCAGTTTGTTGTACCTAGTTATTATCGTCGAATTGCTTTTGAATTCAAACGTTCAACTGAGAGAATTTCAAATATAGGAATGTTATCCATTTGACAACTTACCTTTCGTGTCTTGCAAATTTGTGAAGATTTTTACAAAACTGATGAGTTTTCCAAGAATATTCTTCTCAATGGAATACTCAAAAGTTACTACATGTAAGTCAATCATTTATCTACTGTTTTTTCCCATTGCTTAATTTTTGCCAATAAATCCCCTTAACTTTTCTGACTTCCTCTGGATAGTGTTCACCATTAACCGTTACGTTTTACTACTTACTCAGATTAAGTAATTTTTGTCATGTGTGATAGTCCTGTTGTATAAGGTACCGATTACATCGACCTCATTCGCTCAAAATTCTGTCCAACCTGTACACAGATATCCTGCATTTTTACGGCAGGTCAAAAACATTGTATACAACTGACTGGTTCCCTAAACAGATTCCACCCAACACAAATACCTTCTCTACAAACATCCCGATGATTTGCCTATGCTAACCATATCATCCACCAGGGCAATCGGTCGTTCAGTTAGTGACTTCTTAATTATTCTACTGCCCACTTCAAAAATTGGTAATTCTCTGCAATACTGATGAGTTCTACTCAGGTTTTATTGGAACCGATAATTGAAAATCCCCGTAGCATTCATGAAAAATAAAGTTTCAGCGAACAGACTATTTTCGATAGATTCTCCTCTTTGGCTGGTACAATAATATAAAATTATGCGACGTGTTACAATTTTATTAATCAAAGATTACTGAAGGGGCAATGTAATTAGATAAAAGATTAACAATACTTCGTCGTGGTTAGGAATACAAACGAAGTTGGTTCTAGTTAGTTAGTGTTAATCAGGCTGGGACATTCGGACGGGGACAAATTGTTCCACGGGTTGAGCGGCCATGTTAGGCCAAGAAAGCCTCAGGGTTTGAACGAATATTTTATGTACACACAGATCCGGGTGAGGTGGTCAGATGGCGACTTCCTCGATTACCAACAGGATATGGCATTTGACCTTTCGTGACATGATGGCCGGTACCCGATAGACAGTATGAAATGCTGTCTTCGTATCTGTGTTGATTACAATCGATCAAATAGGTCAGAATGGATGAACTGATGCTTTCTGTTGTATTTATTGAAACCGTCTCACCTCGCATTAAATCAAAACGTTACGTTCAAAACTGGATGCCATACGATCAAAATAACCTAGGTTGCACAGCTTGTAATTTTTCTATAAATTAGGGGACAATCGTTGGAAGAATTAGTCGTTGAATGCTGTTGTATTCGTCACTAATGCAGTCAAAATCTTCAAGATGTACACTTTTCACCAGTGCAACCAGAATGACACCTGGCTTCTGTCCAGTATAGTGAAAAATTTCTTTTTTGCAATGTATAGGTCAATTATGATGACCACCGAAATGTAGTTGAAACAACAAACAAGGCACTAGTCAGCTCGTCCGTTAGCTGATTTGCTCGAACCAGTCAAAAAACGTTTAAGTGAGTACAGTTTAAACGACAGCCTTGAAATTGTGAGTTGTGTAAACAGTGTGTATTTTCAGGACAAACTGTTCATTCGATGTAACGTCTTTACTCACCAGTAGTCTGCTTTATCAAATAGCTGATAACATTTGTAATTTCATTTTAAACAGCGGTGACCCTTTTCCAATTTCAGTGTCCGGAATAAAATCACTATTAATGTGGTACACAGTCACGGATATCCTACAGGTCAACGAGTACATCCTACAATTTATCAGGAAATATAACAGTATCATCACTACAAGGATACAGGCAACAGCAATACACAAGAAGATTGTGTGTTTGAAACTCCCGTTTATAGGTAATAGCTGAGCAACAATAACAAAAATGTGTCTATCAGACGCCATATCTTGTATAATACAGCGAACGCGAACTCTAGCTGTCACTCCGACCACATAAAAATAACCTGCGTCTGGCACATCCCTTTTTTCACCTAAACATTCGTATAGCTGCAACATCGTATCAAGAAGCATATTCCCAAGTGGTTACAAATGCCAAGTGTCTGTATCCAGACCGACGAATGGCACCCAGTGTCATTATTAGCAAATGACCCAATCCAAACATGTCACAGAGTCAAAGTATGTGACACATTGTGATTTTTTCCAGTGACCAGGAATGCATTCACTAGTTTGGTGAGGTTTTGGCTATAAACCGTCACAGTCCCTCCCTTTGTGTCCAGAAACAATTTGTCTTGACGTTGCAGCTACCCTGGTAGTTGGCTTCCCCATATTTTTCATTTCTATTTTTTTCCACTATCCGTTCAGTCCTATGAACCTTCACTTCCGCCCCATGGAATTTCGACTCTTTTAATGTTAGTCAGGTGTATGTTATCAGATTGTACGGATGTTTAACGCTGTGCTGAAAAATCTGAACAAAACACCCCAACTTCGTTCTACTTTATTGTTGGACATCATCCTATAAACTAAATGGTGGATCTCTTCAGTCATTCCAAGGGTTTAGTAATCATCGCAAAATTCTCTACAATAACCAAAATACGCTTCCGTCAAAAGTACGACCATATTGCGCGATTATTTTTGTACCACCTGAAACCTAGTTTGGTAGGTTGTTACTTGATTGTGTTCATTGCTTCACAAGTGTGTTATCTTGAAAGTTATACACATCTGAATTTCTTCCCACTGTTGTTCGAGTTTGCCTCCCAAACGGTGCGTAACTTTTAACACGCGTATAACATTTCGTCCACGATTTGCGTGCCGTTCTGGAATATTTCCCGTGCTCTGTCCGATCGCAGCTTTCACATTCAGATACTTTCTAGTCAGTCTCTTTCGAAAAGCAACACTAGACTGGAAGTTCACTCTTGTTGGAGACCATCAGTAGTACATACGATGCATATGCTTGTCATGGCCGGAACCAGAACACCGGTCACGCTCTCATGAGGCAACCATGTTGACCAGTGCGCATTAACCTCATATAGGACACGACCTAATTATCACATGTGAACACTCAACCACTTTCGCTCGTGAATAATGATCAGGTTGTCAAATCGCCTCGGAAAATCGGAATCGCCTGGGAAAGTAGCTGTTATATTAACACTAATCGATCACCCTACAACTAGGACTTGTCTCCAAGTTGAACTCAAAGATATCATTGAACTTATGGAACGATCTTTTTCGGAAAGTTGTGAGTAGAGTAGCAAGGTCTTATATTGTTATCAACCACGGGCTGAACTAGTAAAAACGTGAGGGGTACGGCCGGACGACTAATTGGCATGTGATTGCTCTTCAACTTAGTTAGTTTGTTAGAAGAAACTGTACTACTGCAGTAAAAGAAAACCCTTTCGGTGAAACCGTGTATCATTTAGCCCGTATGGCGCAGTCAAGACAATATTTGCTGTGTGCTTGTCGTTTGGCTTCAGATGCATGTTAGTATTGACTGAGTAACAGAATATGACATTGATAACGCTTGTTTCTAACAGCTATCTCAAATCATGAGCAGTACAATGTATGCGAGTGGATGGGTGAGTGTAGGAGGGAGATTCTAACGGTGTTGAAAGAACTGGACTCACCAGAATTTTCAAGTGTAAAACGAATGAACACAACTGTTCACCTGGGTCACAGTACTGTTTGAAATGTATTGTGAAAAGTTGTAGGCATTCAAACGATTCAAGGTCTCAAACTCAATGGGACAATGTGGTAACTTCTTTGAGCATGTATATGAACCCATCAACAGATTATTTTTCGAAAATGCGTTAAATATGTGAAGTCAAAATAAACGCTTTCAAGCACATTGAACTATACAACAATGAAGTAAGCAATGAATGCGAATACAAATAATCTCATAGATTTAGCATTTTCTTTTCCGCAACTCGTGAAGAAAGTGTCACTATTCAAATTTACTTCGCGACTCAGCAGCTGAGATGCACTTCTTCAGAGCACCAATACTGGAATAACCTACTTTTGGCTATGGTTAACGTTTCCTGCCCGACCAACCACTGACAATCTGATCCGATCTGTTTTACATTTCAGTGGATTGATCCGTAACTACCAGTATGAGAACGGTATGTTAGTTTTATTCGTCACCAAGACACAGTAATTCAAACAAATTGACTGTTATTTGATATCCCATGTAAAGGATTGAATAGGAAAGAAAGTGTTGTTTCATCGAGCACACAGTGGTGGAGGAATAGGAAACGTTTAACCGTGTATGTTTAGCAGTTCGTGTGTTCGGATTTCCTTTTGGTTCAATGAAAACCTAGGAGGAGTGTGCTTTTTGATCGCAATGAATAGCGTGTTAGGGAAACGGTTTTTTTTAATCGTGTGACCTACATTGAGAGTTTGCCAACTCAAGTACCGAATTCTTTTTCCTCATTATTTGACAGAAGGTTTCATGAATAGTTTTTTAAAAAGGTGTTGTTGTTTATCTAGTAGTGGTATTCACAAATGACTAATGTTCTGCTCATAGAATCAGAAGGTCACTTGATCAATACCCGATGAATTGTGAAACAGGAAGTGACTTTCGATCAGTCGATATCAAATCAACACAGTCACAATAGGTAATAGAGAAATATTCATTTGCCATGAAATTGGCATTTTCACAGAATGATTGACGGCTATTCGATTCGTTCGATGGCATCACTGAATTACTGTTAGTGAGGTTTATTTGTATGCCACAAGTATGGTCTAGTTGTAGCTATAAAAACTGTAAGCTATCTAGAATTTTCAGTACTAACGCACAACATGAATACAGTTCTGTTATTGCTAATATGTGGAAATGAACCATCGTTATAAAACATCATGGAAGCTTGTAAACAATACAAAATCTTCTTGATAACGATTTCTTGATTGGAATGCACCGGGTAATGTGGTGTCTCACTGGCGAACGCTTTTCAAATTCACTGTCAAATAATGGATTTCATCACACCAAAAGCAGGGTAGTACATTGTCAAGCAGTGGGTGATCATGAACGGGTATTTTGTCTTTCAGATTCATATCCGACAAGACTTTAGTGCGTGATGTTGAGAAGAGGTGGAGAAACACATAGTCCGAATTTCATTAAAGTACACTAGCGTAGCCCTGAAGCATTTTCAGGATAAACAGCTCATTAACCATGAGCAATACGATAAGCCACAAGTGTTTTGACACAGTATAAAGGATCTCAATTGACAAAAGCAACACAGACGACAACAACAAACCTCTACTAAACTGGAAGAGATGTGCATGAGGTGCAACTGGAAACTTAATTGCGATTTGGATCAGCACTCTGATTGTTAAATGTGAACCCATGATTAATAATATTTACACACACACCGAACAGTAATGATCTGATCCTCTTTCCTCTATCTTATTGGTGGACCAGCTGGCTGGAGCAGTTAGTCTATTAGGATAGTGAAAACACTAATCGACTGACCCATTTGTCATGTCACCAGACAACGGATAGTGTCTTTTTTCCGGAATGCGGAGATACTGTAGCTTTGACAGATATGCCTTTCATTGGAAAACTATTCTTTTGTTCGTTCACTGGGAGCACAGTTCTGGTGAAATCCATTTTCTTGCTAAAGTTCCAGATGGAAGACTGTAATGGACAATCAGCGAAGTTAACGAGCTGATTGACAACTGGTGTCACAACTAGAAAGTTTGGCCACCTAAGAATATTTCTTTGCTCACTGGTCTGAGCTCCGAGTATAAAACACGTCACCGAATGTGTAGTAATAACCTGATCCTGCAGTTTATAAGAGTTGAGTGACCGTGGTCAAAAAGGCCGCAAGTTTTATAAGATAGTCATGGGAAACATAATTCGGCTGATCAAGATGAATTTTTAGATCGATTTTAAGGCGAATGATGCACTATTGTAAACAGTGCTAAAATTCGTGTTACTCATTGGTTCAGGCTATTTTAAAACAGTTGTTTTTGTAAATTCCTGTATCAGTTAATGTGTGTTGGTATTCCTTGTCACATTCGGAGTACTTTCCTTCTGAGAGCGATTGTGTAACTGGTTACAGATTGACGACAACTGAATTAGAAAGTGTGGGATATTTATGACACTCAGACTCATAAACTGACATTGATGTTTTCTGGTTCGGCAAACAATAGATAAGTTTTTTTCTACACAGTGAGTAAAGTGAGATTGTAGTAGACTTTTAACAACCATCTAATCCGTCTGTTCTAATGAAGTCAACTGAAACCGTCACGCATTTGGTAGGTTACTTCATGCGTATCAAAAACCGTGTTCCAAATGAGTGAAGGGCTGGAAATTCGCGACTAATATTCACTAGGAAATAAGTTTGCTTGTTGTCGGGCTTTGAGATTGCTAGTTTATATAATTAACGTAAAATTTGTAGCATACTGCTACACCTATAATTCTGTCTTATATAAAAGGAACTTCGCTAGGAGAGTTTATTCTGCATGCTCATGACACACTAAATGTATAAACGTTATATTGAAACAAGGACTTAAAGAATGTTGTTTGTATCTGCAAGTTACGTGTACAAGTGTTGAGATTCGTCGGAAAGATTTGAATGATTTGGAAAGCAAAATTGTAAAATATTTGAACATAAATTCTAGGTCATCAGCAGCATACATAATGAAAGTAGATGTTCGCAGGTAGACAGCGTGAAGACATACGTGTGCAGCGATCTGTGAACTTTCACCTTCTAAAAACCATCAGGAAAAAATCTAGCTTATTTACCTTGACGGACACTGCAAAACAAACGCTATAAACAGGGACACCAGTACACCCAAGATGATGCCACTAAACTCGCCTATAATTGTGTCGATCCATAACTGTGTTTTCAATCAGAAATGCTAGCAAATTGAGTGGAGCACGACAGAAAGGAAGTTTTAAGATTTTCTAAACAGTTGGGTTTTTCAATAACTCCGGGCGACTTTACAGACTACGATAAAGCTCTTACCTTACGCTGTTATGCCACATCCACTGAGGACTACTGTTTGTAACGTAAATGACCCTGAGGAGCTAATGACGTCGCAACAAGTGAGCCACAACAGCAGTGAGAACTCAGCACAAATATGACTTGACCGAGATAAATACACTTGCTTGCAGTCGTTGTTTGACGCGTAAGTAGTTTATGAACGTAAACGCAGGAACATTATTATACATAATGTGCGTGCCGCCGAAAGCGAGGATGCCGTCACTCAAGCAGTGCACGGGCTAGACCAGTGGCGATCCCTAGTATCACTCATTGGTCAGTCTGAACTAACAATCACTGGTGTAGATCATCTTCCTCGGCTCCTCGACTTCTGGGAACAACCTTCTTAACAGAACAAATGATAAAACAGACGCATGCAGCTTGTCCGGCAACCTGCTAACAGTTGCCTGTTGGAATCAGATACCATTCTGGCAGATCAAGAAACATCAGATTTGAGTGGAAACAACTGTACACTACCACACAACCCAACACAACTGCTCTTAAAATTGCCTGAAGTGACCTTCACGAGGGTGCCAAATTCAGTCCGAGCGATTAAAAAAGCGCTGCTTTGTTACCATTCTAATTGGAGTGGCAATCCCAAAGTACACTACAACACACCGACGCAACCCCTCTCCATCGATAAACCTTCTCCAGTAGATTCCTCTGTTGTGCATACTGAACCTGCTTCTTTGCAGTGCTTTTACAGCAACGCAGCTTCACTCTTTAATAAACTGAACGAGCTTCGTGATGCCTGTTCCCGGCGAAACCCATTCATAGTGAATATCACGAAGACCTGGGGTATGGAGGAACTGCGGGATGGCGAATTTTCTATCCATGACATGGCAGTATTTCGCAACGATGGACAAATCGGCAGAGAATCTGGAGTTGCCTTTTATTTCGGATTACACCTGAAGACCTCAAATGTACGTGACAGGCGCTGGTGGCTTTTGTGGAATCAGTCTGGCAAGTGGAAAAAAGCAGAAATAAACCTGAACCCCTTAGGAATAGTGTGTGGAATCTTCCACTCTGGAGTTTTTTCGCCATGTTTGCTCTTTAATCCGCCTAGACCTGAGAAGAAATATACAGGCCTGTCGTCCAGAGACAGGCTACTAAAAGAGTTATGTGACTCGGGGAAACTCCCTACCCAGAATGACTGATAGAATCATGTCAATTTTCAATGAATTACGGGCACCTCAGAGGAGACATATTTCGTGCTTACAAAACACTACACACATCGGGTCATTCATTGTGACAACTTCTTCCAGTAAATAAGAATCAGTGTTTAAGGGGCCACTCGCTGAATCTGAGCAATAGAACAGACAGTTTACCCTCCAGTCAAAAATGCTTCACAGTTAGGATCTATTCATACTGGGACGCATCGTTCAATTCTGTGGTTGAGAGTTTTGAAGTATAACTCGATCAGCACACATGTCATAACATACCTACACTACAAGTTTCCTAACCGTTATGCATACCCATTCTCACAGTTCATCACTGTGTATGTTTGACCGAATGCTGTTTCGGTGTGTGTTTCAGTGTTCGCTGCTGAAATGCTTGCAGCCATTAGCTTCATTGAATTAATCTTCTAGTTAGTTTCCGTTAGGAGGCAAATTCAACAAAACAATCTAGTCAGGACATTGGTGACGGCTGATGAAATCAGTCATCTGCACAAACCAGTCAGGCCTTCGGTGACGGCTGACGAAATTAGACGTCAACAAAGCACTGAGGGGCACGTCAGACCAACTAGCAGGATACGTGCAAGTGAGCGTGGGTGTCACGCCAGCCCGAGAAATGAACGCCTATGGAATTGGCCTTACTTGGCCACTTGGTAGCGAAGTGGCCTAAACAAGCAGACAGTGATTCGACAAGTAAATGGCCATATTTGGTCACTATTTCATGATATATATTTACTGACATTTTATTCATTTGGTCGAACTGGTAGTCGGCAATACAGCGTGTTTTTCCGCAATCGTGTTCTTCTTGTCTCCGCGCAAGTAGACTAGGTGAAGCCGCATAGCAAGTACCCAGGTCAAGCAGTCAAGTCGTATTAGAACGTTGACAAAGGAAAAGGCACGTTACATCAGTGGCGACAGTGGTCAAACGGAACCCAATAATGACCATCTCCATGGAGCAGATGCAGGCACTCCTTCAACAGCAGCAGAAGATTTTCCAGCAGTCACAAGCGAAGCTTATTGAAATGATGACGCAGAAGTTTTCGAGTCAGTCACTGGGAGTTGCAACCCAGGAGCAGATATCTACACCAGAATCGATGATCCAACAAGTCAGTGAGTTCCATTTTGATGCTATCGGTGGCGTCACGTTCGATTCTTGGTTCCATAAATATGAGGATATTTTTCGTGTGGAGATGGCATAGCTTCCCGGAGACAAGAAAGTCAGACTATTACTGCGGAAACTGGGCACAACAGAACACGAACGATTTGTGAATTTCATCTTGCCAAAACATCCTAGAGATTTAACCACCGAGTAAACTACAAGGACGCTGTCACAAATTTTCGATGAGCAATCATCCTTGTTCAATATTCGATATCATTGTCTGAAGTTAACAAAGAATCCTAACGATGACTGGATACAGTATGCAGCTAATGTCAATCGGGAATGCGAACGTTCCAAACTTCGTAGCATGTCGGACGATCAATGCAACTGTCTCATCTTTGTATGCGGTTTGCATTCACCACAAGATGCAGATATTCGGACCAGAATTTTGAACAAAATCCAGCAGTGTCCAGATATCACCTTTCAGAGTGTCACAACAGAGTGCCAACGACTGGTCAACCTGAAACACGATACAGCAATGGTTCAGCAGGCTACTTCAACGGGTCCCCCAGAAATGACTTATGCAATCAGCAGCAATAACACGACTAGAGAAACAAGCCGCCAGCCAGCAATAAATTCAAAACCACTATCAGCGTGTTGGCATTGCAAGGAATGGCACTTTGCTCGTCTTTGTCCGTTCAAAAATCATATATGCAACAGATGTGGGAAAAGAGGTCACAAAGAAATATGGTATCGCGCACTGTTGCAACCATCCCAACGTCAAAGAAACATTCACAAGCGCCCCAAGTTTTCCTCCAGCAAGTCGAAGGCGGTCACTGTAACATTTAAAATTGATGGGGAATCCAAACGCAAGTACGTTACTCTTTGCATTAATGGTGTGTCTACTCGCTTGCAGTTAGACACTGCTTCTGATATCACATTGATTTCCCGCGATACATGGCGAAGGCTTGGGCGACCTTCACTGCTTCCAACGCATCCTACGGCTCGAAACGCCTCGGGCGGAACCTTGAAGCTAGCTGGAGAAGTAACATGTGAGGTGACGTTTGGAGACAGCCGAATCGAAGCCTGTTGTTTCGTCACATATCATCCAGGTTTAGATCTACTGGGCCTTGATTGGATGGACGACTTGAAATTACTAGATCAGCCGGTAAACAGCATATTTAATCAAACGAAGCTACACAGTCGGTCAGAAACGCTGTTTTTGGCGCCAGGAATTCAACATCAGATTGAGGAACTCAAGATTCGGCACGCGTCTGTTTTTGAACCAGACCTCGGTCTTTGTACAAAAGAGAAGGCAACTCTCACATTACATCCAGGAGTGAAACCAGTGTTCAGACCCAAAAGACCAGTTCCGTATGCTGCACTGCCGATTGTGGACGGCGAACTTGATCGGTTGCAAGCAGAAGGTATCATACAGTCAGTGAATTACTCGGAATGGGCCGCCCCCATGGTGGTTGTCAAGACAGCTATCGGCACAGTTCGAATATGTGCCGACTTTTCTACTGGCCTGAACGCGGCGTTAAAGAATTACAAATATCCTCTACCAGTGCCAGAAGACCTTTTTACGAAGCTCAACGGGGGACAGTGTTTTGCCAAAGTGGACCTTGCTGATGCATATCTACAGATACCCGTGGAAGAAGAGTCGAGGAAATGGCTGACAATTAATACTCACAGAGTCTTATTCCAGTATACACGACTACCATTCGGCATCAAAACTGCACCAGCAATCTTCCAGCAGATAATGGACATCATGCTATCTGACCTTCCCGGTTGTGTTGCTTATTTGAACGATATTGTAATCATGGGCTGTGACGCTGCAGACCTGGTACAAAAACTGGACATGCTGTTGTCAAGACTTAAGGAGTATGGATTTCGGCTGAAGAAGGAGAACTGTCAAATATCTTGGGTTCATTATTGATAAACATGGACGCCATCCAGATCCGGCCAGCGTTGAAGCAATCATAGCGATGCCTCCACCGAAAGATGTATCCGGCCTTCGTGTTTTTCTCGGAATTGTCAGCTATTATGGAGCATTTCCTCCTACACTTCATCAACTCAGAGGGCCGCTCAACAGACTTCCAACGAAGGATTCAAAATGGGAGTGGACAACAGAATGTCAACAGAGCTTTGGGAAAGTTAAAGCAGTGATTACTTCTGATTTGCTTCTGACCCATTTCAATCCGTCTCTTCCAATAGAGGTTGCATCTGACGCATCAAACTTTGGAATCGGTGCGGTAAGTTCCCATGTCTTTCCAGATGGATCAGAAAAGCCATCGCGCACGCTGCCAGATCATTGACACTAGCCGAGAAGAACTATAGTCAAATTGAAAAGGAGGCAGTTTCCATCATTTTCGCAGTCAAGAAGTTCCGCAAAATGCTCTGTAGTAGGCGGTTCACTCTTCTCATAGATCACAAACCTTTACTAACTATTTTCGGTTCAAAGAAAGACATTCCGGTTTACACAGCAAACCGACTGCAACGTTGGGAGACAATGTTACTCGCCTATGACTTCAATATTCAATTCCGGAACACGCACGAATCTGGCAAAGCCGATGCCTTGTCGCGCCTAATCAACTCGAAACAAACAGAAGTTAACAACTCCATCATTGCGTCAGTTACAATTGAACCGGAGGTTCGTCAAGTCCTCTTCGACAACATAAGAGCCCTGCCCGTTACCGCTACCACCATCAAGAACTCAACGAATCACGACTAAGTCTTACAGAAGGTGATGCACTATGTACGCACAAGGTGGAATCAACACAACCTGGACTCCAGTATCCGGCAGTTTTTCCATAAACGTGACTCCCTCTCCATTATCGACGATTGTATCATGTTTGGTGACCGGGTCGTCGTGCCACAGGTGTTATGTGACAAAGTACTGAAACAGTTTCATACTGGCCATCCAGGTATCAGCCGAATGATAGCTCTCGCACGCAGTTACGTATATTGGCCGCAGATGGATTCGGAAATTGAGCGGTTCTGTCAAGGATGCGAATGATGTCAACTAGCAGCTAAAGCACCCCCGAAGTGCCCGTGGCAACCATGGCCAGACGCAGAAAAACCGTGGCAACGTCTCCATCTGGATTTTGCGGGACCAGTTAATGGTCAATACTACATTAACGTGGTCGATTCATTCACCAAGTGGCCGGAAATTGTCCCAATGACAAACCCGAACTCCATATCACTAATAACCGAGGTCAACATGCTAATCAGCTACTTTGGCATTCCGGAGACTATTGTATCGGATAATGGATCACAATTCACATCCGCAACTTTCCGGACATCTTGCGAGCTTCATGGCATTCAGCAAAAATTCTCGCCTCCGTATCACTCACAATCTAATGGTCATGCTGAAAGGTTCGTGGATACCTTCAAGCGGGCATTACTTAAAGCCGAAGGAGAGGAGACTCCAGTAGATGTCATTCAACATTTCTTGACTGCCTATCGCACGACGCCTAATCGCAATACACCAGGAGAAATCTCGCCAGCTGAATGTATGTTCGGACGGAAAATTCGCACAAGGTTCGCCAATATCAGACCATCACCAGTCAAATCCGCCAACGAAGTACACAGGGCAGGTTATGCACAATGCATACGGTGTTTCAATATTGGCGACTCAGTGCTTGCACGAGACTTCCGAGGTCAAAATAAATGGACCCCTGCAGTGATCTCCAAACGTAATGGGAAGGTGATCTACGAGGTCACTGTCGGAGAAGACACCTGGAGAAAACATATCAATCTGTTACGGCGGAACCCTGGCTTACTTCCGATCAAATCAGACTCGACATCATTACATTGGGACATTCCATTGGACACCTTCGAGATGGAGAAAAAGGCTGACGTGCCGCTGTCAATCATCGGCGAGACAACACCAGGCTCTTTTCCTCTTAGACGGTCCGAACGAACAAGGAACCTCGTGAACCTCCTACAAGTGAATCCAAGATGTCAGTCCTATGACACATGCCGAAAAAGGGGAGGTGTTAGGAGGCAAATTCACCAAAACATTGGTGACGGCTGATGAAATCAATCAGTGCAAACCAGTCAGGCCTTCGGTGACGGCTGACGAAATTAGACGTCAACAAAGCACTGAGGGGCACGTCAGACCAACTAGCAGGAGACGTGGAAGTGAGCGGGGGTGTCGCGACAGGAGGATACGTACAACTGAGCGTGCGTGTCGCGACAGGAGGATACGTGTGTAGTGACCAGCGATCGTGTGGCTTCTCTAAGGATCCCGGCTGCAACCGTGTTTTCCTGCTTGTTTGTTCTGTACGCATGATTCTTTGTATGCCTGCAATAGGAGGCCTGCTATGAACTCAGTGCCACTTTCTTCAGTCGTGCAACTAATTGCACGCAGCGAATGCTTGCTCCTTTCCCAACGACTCATCTATTATTCTATTCTTCAAGGTCGTTTAACTGAACCCTTTTCCAGCGTTGTTTAATGCACTCGAAGGTTCCACGCACTTTTCGCCTGGCGCGCTTTTGAGTGCCGCCGAGTGGGCTGTTGCCCATCTCGCGCTTCTTTTGGTTGTTGCCGTTGGTCCCAGACTAAGCTAGAGCTAACTACTTATCATATTTCCAAATATTGCTGGAAATATACGACTTGTTTCCAAACCCTGCTGTCTTCTTTAGTTCGATGCCTGTTGGGACTACGTTCCGATTGCTCTTCAGGAAAGGCATTTTAAATTGTTACTGGACGAGGGTCTAGCGCGTACCCACTTGTCCACTACACGTGGAGCGTGGGTGTCACGCCAGCCCGAGAAATGAACGCCTATGGAATTGGCCTTACTTGGCCACTTGGTAACGAAGTGGCCTAAACAAGCAGACAGTGATTCAACAAGTAAATGGCCATATTTGGTCACTATTTCATGATATATATTTACTGACATTTTATTCATTTGGTCGAACTGGTAGTCTGCAATACAGCGTGTTTTTCCTCAATCGTGTTCTTCTTGTCTCCGTGCGAGTAGATTGGGTGAAGCCACATAGCAGGTACCCAGGTCAAGCAGTCAAGTCGTATTAGAACGTTGACAAAGGAAAAGGCACGTTACATCAGTTTCATTTATTTTTTCTTTTCGTCTATAAACCCTTCAGCACAATTCTTCACCGATCAGCACAAAGACAGGAACACACGAACACTGATCTCTCTGCTGCAATAATCTATGAGTCTATGAACATACATGTAAAATGCGCACCTACTCTGTGATGTACATTCTAGCTAAACATCATCTGTATTGAAATTTTTACTAATCCAGTTGAATTCCAATGTTTTGCAGAGAGTTAATTAACCCTAATCTCAAGGGTAGTACCAGCACAATATAGTAATTAACATTTTGTTTACTATGCTATTTCTGTATTAGCAAAACATACTCATACGATAACATGGTCTACAGCCAAATGTAACAAATTTGTAGCCTTGGGAAAAAGTCAGACAGGATGAATTATAATACTATGTTTAGTTGAAACACGTGATGCACATAATGCACATTCTGGTAGCCTTCGATACATTTAATCTCTACTTCCCGGTCTGATTGCTCGCTCTATCGAACACTGAAAATTCACGAAGAATTTTCGTTGCTGGCAAATTTGACCAATTACTGTACTGAATAGATCAACTGGCGGTTTGACTGAGTGAGTTTTACTAGGTATAAAGTTATTGTTTGTTAGAGGAAAACGAATCAAAGCTCATTAGATAGGGAAAAGTGAATGAAGTGTTTGATCAATGTAATTATTGAGAGAGCGATGGACCGTAAAATTCTGTGAAATGCTGGTTTTCATCGTCCAGTGAGTAGGTATGGTCAGAAGAAGTGAACATCCACACTACTACTGTTCTTGTTTAATCAAGATAGGCTGTTTCATTTCACAGCTGCTACAAGCAGAAAACATATGCATTGTTATTTATGTTGATTTGAAAAAACTACTGGATAAAAAGGTTATTATAGAAGGTCGTCATATACTAAGAAATTCCAAGCTTTGGAGTTTCATTTGAAATCTTTCGGAAATCATACAACCACTTCGTTTGAAGATGGCAATAGAATAACTTAGAACATTCCGTTTCTACGACGTTGTTTAACAACGCAAAATTCATAACAGGTGAACAATTGGTAGATTGGTAGAAAGGTATACTATTTTAGTTTCGGTCGGAATATCCATACATATAGTCTACCGTCTGTTGAACCACAATGTTTGCATGATTGCATATACTCTTCTCATAATCTTCTTTGTGACAGATGCGACCTTACAAGTTAAGCAATGTATATGTGAACATGCTGGATAAAATCCAGTCTCAAAATACGATTAGATAATCGATCTGGCTGAAATACAGTTCTTCATTGCAACAATTTGTTGTCAAGCAAGTTGAGGAGATTAATAGTTTTCTTATGATTTACATCGTTTCTCTAATGGATGGAGTAGTTTCGGTATCACAGCTGAGAATTGATAAAGCAAGTGTAGTGAATCACCATAAATCGAAAGTTATTACTTGTGACACATCGCTTTCATCTCATAACTCAAACCTTGTTAAATTTTCGAAATGGGATTACCCTAACCACTTCATTGTTCTCCAGTCTACCAGTTGACTGAACCAAGTTAAAACAATTTAGAGTAATTGGGGGTTTGTTATGTAGCAGTTAACAAATAAATATATACATCTTATATTCCAATGAGGAATAAACCAACTTTGCCAAGTGTGAAAGCACGTGATTGGGCTATAGTTTAACCTTCTATTGATGTGACATGTATGCAACACTCCTCACCTATACGTCCTTAGACCAACGCAACTTCAAAGTCTATTTCACAGCAGACAACAGAAGTGTTATTTTCAGATTGATGTCACACAATCAAACCGTCGTTTACTGAATTTTTTTACCCTTGTGAAACAAGAACTTATTCATTGTAACTAATGGACAACTATTAGAAAAGAGTCACATTACCATGAGAAGAATAGGTACCTGTAAACGTATGTAGGTTTTCAGACTTTCACCCTCACGTTTTCGCATTTTTTGAGAGGACGAGAACCTTTGGTTGAGCTATCTTGGTTGAGCGTATTGCTGAGCACTTCTGTTACAAATCAGTCAACCGTGGATAGCTTCAACGGCTCAGTACGACATACCCGTCCAATAAACCACATTTATTTTCCCCAACAATTGACTGCTCACTGTCATGTTTAAAAAATGGCTGTTTAAAGGTACGATTTATATAATATACTCATTATTGTCCTCGTGGGAATAACAGGTATATAGTCATCGTCATGCATAAAGCATTCCTAACTTTGGTTCTGCTGTCTCGTTCAGCTCAGTTTTACGAACCTCTGTCTGAGTTAGTCAGGCGTATATAAATAATGTCTCCTGTCACATTTCATAATGGCATACACTTCCTAACAACAAAGTTGAACGTTGATCAACAAATGAATAAACCAGCAGCTGGATCGGAAAAAAGCAGTGAAAGTTCTTGCATTGAACGTACATTCGATCCTGCAAAGTCAGGCGAAATTAATACACGCTGCAGTGAATGCTTGTAGCAGTGCCGGAATCCCTAACATTCCGCATGCAGAAGTACAAGGATAACATCGTAATGAGCAATATTAAAACCTGTGTACGGTTTCGTGGTCTCTTCTAATAGCATGGCCATTAGTTTTTATAAACCGGGTTATTTTAAGTATTTCGCTATAGCAGCCTGTACCATTCAAGCTATGACCATCAGAAAACAATACATGATGTATTCCATACTGAAAACCACATGTGTAGACAAATTCATAAATGAAATGACAGTTGGTTAGTTTTGACATTGAATAGCTTCATGAAATTAAAGTTATACAAATTCTTATACGCCACATATGGAAGTTACTTGCCTTATGGTTAAGTGTGACCTAACTATCTGACTTGTAAATTATGTTCGTGATCATTTCTGGACAAGGTGTTTGTTTGTTTGGTGCATTCGTCGAAACTGGTTAGTTGAAAATCACGTTTACATATATTGCAAGTAATTTACAATACATGATAAGTCAAGACAAAGTCATACAGAGATGAAGTCATAAATAATGAAATAACATCAAAACAATGTATTTCAGCATTTCCACTAGACTTTTCGCTAAGTTAACTTTAGTTCAGAAGTGACATGGTATTTGTTAGTAGTCCTCATGTCAGCACTCCATATAGATTAACACGAATAGCAAATTCTTGGTTGGTTTAGAAAAGATTCAATTACGACATATATGAATTTTGATTGGTTTCGGTCCAGCAACAAAACCAACACGTCTAAACATGGCAAATGCTCTCAAAGCTACGCTACCAAATCACACCGGAGGCACAGAAGTTTCACATTTGACTTCAGTTACCTGCCCAATCAATTGTGTTGTACGGAATCCACCAAGTGGAAGCTGTACGAGTGATTCATTGTTTCACCTAATCTGTGGAAAACATATGTAGTAAAAACGGGATTTCCTACATCTACAGTGTCCTAAACAAGCAAGTTGTAATCGCAGAGGTCAGGTTATTTTTTTCCATCTTCTACATTCAGCTAAGAGACAGACTGAGATTCTATGGAGTGACCGTTTCTTGTGCCCAGAAACTAATCACCTGGCTACCAACAACCAGTGTGCATCACTTCACATTTGGAGAGGTTAAATGAAAACCGGGTGCTCCATGGCTACACGAAACAAACTGTTGTGATCATTTTGTAGGTTTTCGATCTCACCACGAGTATTCACCATAATCAATTTCTTTATCTTCAACGGACAATTATAACGATGACCATAACATTTGTGGTAATTTAGGGACGAATACTAAAACCAAACGCAGAACTGGTATAGAGACGCAAGACTAAATGTTATTTACAGAGTGTCAGTCAAACAGTAAACCAGTACTCAGGACATTAGTGTTATAAAATTAGTTATTCAGTTACTCCGTGATTCACATAAGTAAAGTATTATCCAAGCCTTTTTGGTGACGTTTCGTAAGTAGAATTTTCCGGCTAACCATACTAAAGGCTTTGGAAAAATCTAGAAAGACAGCTGTTGGTCTGTTCTACCCATGTGTCTTTAACCAGAACTATGATTAAGGTATTCCACTTGAATATCTTAAGGACCTCATTTTACTGTGTACCGAAAACATCAGGTTCGATTTTGAAGGACATTCTTACAGACAAGTGGACAGATTGGCTATGAATAGTCCGTTAGGTCCAACATTAGCTGATATCTTTTTGTAAATGATGGAACAGCAAGTCCCAGATAATATAGCCAATACATTATTGTACACACGGTATGTTGATGATATTTTGATTTCTACTGATATTGATGATGTTGGTTTATTTTCAGTCTTCTCAACTCTATCCATCTGTATCTTTATTTATCTCACGAAAAGGAATCAAACGGTGGCTTAGCGTTCTTAAATATACTCATCATCAAGCGTGAGGATGGGACATTACACCGATCGGTCCATCGGTTTGTTCAGTTCCCCACCTTCGTCCCAACGGTACACAAGCATGGTTTAATCAAGACCCTATTTCCTAGGGCTCGGCGGATTTGCATCGCTGATATGCTGCAGACAAAACAAGGTATTCTAAGAAAAACTTTACTGGCAATTGGATATCCTGAAAAGTTCATAAAGACCCACAGCAAGATGGACAAGTGCAATGCACCAGTTCCAACAGCCCAAACGATGGATATATTTCTATTTCAGCAATGACATGAAGTCTGCCCTTCCTCGTACGTTTGCGGCTACCCAATTACGTCTAGTTCAAACCACCAAAGGACCAATTCTTTAAAATCGCGAACGCAGTTTGTCTTACTATTCTCTCTCTCTCTCTCACGTTACCTACCAGTTCATTTGCCGTTGCAGTGACCCTTACACAGGTAGAACAAATCGATAGCTATCTCAGTGAGTAGCGGAACACTTCCTGAAATGGTCGAATTAACTCTTGACACAACAACCTCAAACAGGTGAATTCACTGCTCGAAATCTCTCATCATTAATTGGTAAACTTATCATAATAACAAGTCCCCAAGTTAACACAGTAATCTCATTCAAAATATTGCTACGCCATCAGAGGCCGAAGCTACTGACCTTTATCGAAGCTAAGTTGATCAGAACTCACCAGCCGGCGCTATGTGCATGGAAGTTATTGAAACAACTCATCCGGTTGCCGTGGTGTTGATGACATAAAACCTGGTGTGAATATATGTGCGTCCACATCTTGTTTATCTCTTATTGTGTGTCGTATATAGTGTGTGTATTTTACGTATGTTACATACGTCTTCTTTCTGTACTGACGAAGCGCGAAGATGTCTGAGGTGACGAAAAACCCAGTAAATGTTAGACTATTCTTCAAAGAGGACATTGCGATGTCGGAAGAGACAAGCGAACTGCAGTTTGGTGGTATCGGGCTTGCAAGACCACCGATTTGCGAAGTCTTAACCAGACACACAGGCTACTTGTACCGGCAGTCAGTGAGGATCAACCTGTCGATATCAAATCAGAGCACATGCATCAATCCTCACGTAACTGCGGAGGGACTTACACAGGCAGAAGGGACAGGTCATCGACTTCCAGATTGAAAGAAATTGTACCCTCGGGTTTGCAAACGTGCTTCAAGATCCGACACTCTAGTCATAGGAAATCGTAAGCCTCCAGTTTCATCGATCGGATGACCTATTCTGATAGTTGGACACAACATGCGGTTGACCTCAGCCTTCCCCACTCATTGAAGTACTTTGAACTACCGTTGTCCTAAATTATGGTGAGGGTCTTTCAAGTAGGACTGTTTATTGTTTTATATTCAACTTTTTGTTCTTGTCTACCTTTAACAACTATTGATGTCAAAATGTAGGTTTCCGTGTTATTTGTTGTGTTACAATGACGATTCAGTAAGAAACGTCGTCATCTACATGTATTCGTCTGCTAACAATTTTGTCGAAGTTACTGAAGGGACATGACGGTCGACTTCATCAGTTGTAATAATATCTGTGGACAAATAATAAGAACACCATTGAGCGTAATGTGGAACCATGAGGCACACCACTAGTTGCAGAATGCCACGCACAGACCACCCTATTAATCTCTATGTAAACATTTTAGTACTTCATGTAATCGGTGAGACAAAGAAGTAATGGATTCTTGATATCATGCTGGGGGACTTTCATACACACTATGTTGTGGCTCCTTCTGTAGAAGTCTTTGGAGATATCCCCTTCTGATTTCATGTTGATTATTAGGTAGTGACATACACTGTATGATCTGAGCCCTAAAATAGATATCGATTATACTTTACAAATCGTCTAAACCAAAAGATAATAAGAAAACAGACTTGTGACTGACAAGCTGGTTGCGAAAAACCTCCATTCTAGACACGATGTATACTTGTTAGGTTTTCAGAAGCTTGTCCTGTTCTACTGATTAATTACATAATTTACCTAATGAATCTGTGAATCTCTTCAGTGTCATTGAAGAAATAAGAGATAGTCCAAGTGTTTTGACGTCAAAACGTTTTCCCGACATTTCAAGTGCGATACACGACATGATATTTATGGTCCCGTATTACTTACATTGGCAGTTAGTATGTTTATTTTTTTATATTGTCTCTTGGATTTGTCGTGGTTTGTCACGACGCTGTGAGATTGCTTGCCTAGTTTTAGTATTTTTGACTACATTACTGTACAGTAATTTCTGAAGCACATTAAAACGCTTCATCGTTTTCTGCTGCTATTGATTTTCAATTTCCCGCAATTTTGTTGTTACCTGATTAAGAATGCAGTAATATTCGACGTACTAGGTTCAAGGTCGTTTCCCGTTCATATGCGAATTTATTGGAACAATAATCATTTTTGTACGTCATTAACTGACACTATCCGTCTGTGTGGTTTTTGACCTTCTACAGTAACATACGTGTTGGCAACTTCGGTTATTACAATCTCAATGAGCTTCCAATACACTTCGGTGTACCAATCTGATTCATTTATGTAAACTATACGAACGTTTTAATCGATTTTTGCGAATAGACAGGCTTCATGAAATCTAGGCGTACATAATGTCACCTATCTTCAATGACGTTGATCGCAACAAGTACGCCAATTACAGGTTAATTGTGTTATTATAGATTGCTTGAAACCCCATAGACGGCTTGATTGATGACCACTGATTTGAATATGGAGCTAGAAAGAACTCGTGTTATAAATTCACTTGCTACCCTAGAGAACTAAACAAAGGCGGCTGACGAAAGTTTTTCTAGATTTTCTCCTAGGCTTTCGAATGAGTAGTCTTTTTAGGTTGCAGCCTGAAAACTTCGTATTTATGATACAGAAATTCCTCTAATGCGGTAATTCACGGATTACTTCTAAGGTTGTCGCTTTAATGTCAAAGTGAAGATGACATTTTCAGATCGGTTTTGCGTGAAGAATGTTTTGCATCAGGGTCTCATACTGACTTCCACTGTTTATTCCATCTGTGCGGGAAATCAGACATACAGTCAATTTTCTGTTGTTGTTGTTCTCATATGCTGGCGGCATTAAAATTGGGCATAAAATGGATTGGGTGTATGAAAGCGGGATGCTGTAGAGTGACTTAGACATATTTCATCGCTGCGTCTCTTAGTTAACATAGTTAAATGTAATATGTTACAGTTCCGTCAGTAAAGTTGCACAGATTACCTTTTGGTAGATAACAAAACATACGAACGCTAGTTTGATACCATTCTATCAACTAACTTTAGCCTCTACCCAAAACAATGTGTCAGAAATTTAGAAAAAGCCAATTTGTCTGATTGTTTGAATGGTTTCACACAGACTGTTTCACTAGTATGTTCACTTAGCTAGTGCACTCAAGTCCTCAGTTAAGTAGCTAAATCTATTTTCCTGTAGTGATCAACGATCATGTGGTTTCTCTAAAGATCCTGGCTGCAACCAAGCTTTCCCGCTTATCCGTTCTGTAAGCATGATTCTATGTATACCAGCTATAGGAAGCCTGATATGAAGTTAGCGCCACCTTCGTAAGTCGTGCGACTAGGTGAACGCAACAAACGCTTCTCTTTTTCTCAACAGATCTCTTACTTAAAACATCTCATTCCGTTCCGAGGTTTGAGCATAACAGCTAGGACACGAAAACTATGAGGTGTAGGCATTTCGTATTGACTCATCAGTGCCAAATTTACAACAACCCTAAACGGTTTTTTATATCGAACAGTTAAGGGGTTAGAATGGATAGTCGACTTCTGGCAGACATTAAATCCAAGGCAAGGTCAAGCTCGCGAACAATTTTTTATGAACAGACAGAGCCGGCTTCTGTCGATTGATTGAGACAGCCTCAACACACCGCAAGAATCTTGGATTGGGAGTGCACAAGCTGGGTCAATGACGTGACCAATAGTCAGGATGTGTTTTGCGACTGCAGACACTGGTTGCTTGCGTATTGCAACGAAATAGCCGTTCTTCGGTAATACAGAGTTCTGCGTCCAATTAGGCAAATGTTCCCTCATTCTGAAGATCATGCTCTTCTCGGTTCTGCCCATGTACCTTTTTGCAGTTACACGTAGACTGGTAGATACAGTGTGAGATGGCACCGACAGGCTGATTTCTCTGGATTTAAAGCACAGACAGCTTTTGGATTCCAACCAGTAGACAAAGTCAATCTACATTATCTGCTCGTTCAGTTGAATTCACTAGTCTTTACGTTGTTTGACGCATATTGTAATCACCTTTGAAAGGCAATTCTATACAAACATTCTTCTCTCTGTTCGGATGACGGTTTCGGTCTAATATGCTTATCTATGAACCTTTTTTGATGATCATTAAACAGTTTTACAGACGAGACCAACTCTAGCTCCCCCACCGAACTATCCTGTGTACATGTTCGTCGTGTGCGTATGAACAGTGTATTCACTAATTCGCGCTTTTGAAGGATCATTGTTGAACTTCTAAGGTTCACATCTTGGGTGGACCACGCGAATTTCCTATAGACAGCTCTTTTAGTAGAGCCATATCCCCGGCGACTCATGAGTATGTCCAAGAACTACGTACAATCATCAGTCTCAAATTCACACGTTACTTTCAGATTGGAATAACAACTATTAAAGCGCTGCACTAGGTTATCTATTACCTGTTTGGACCGACTGAATACTAGTGTCTCATCAACGTAGCGTTTGTAGTATGACGGATTTGCTATGTATGCAGCTAACTCATGTTCAATCCTTAACATGAAAATGTCAGCTAAGATTGGCCCTAACAGACTTCTCATGGCTACTCCATCTATTTGCTGGTAGCACCGATCAAGAAAACAGAAGCTGATGTTTCCAGTGCATAACAGTAAGGCTTCTTGGTTGCTGTCGTTTGTCTCAGATTAAGTTGGGGCGAATTGTTAGTCATATTTCCAAACATTGTTTGGAATATACGGCTTGTTTCCAGATTCTAACGAATTCTTCCCATTTGAACCTTATACAGACTACATTCTGATTGTTCTCCAAGAAAGGTTAGGATTGAGTGCACACATAATTATACACCACAGTCCTTACTTCGTGGGCGGCTACTCACTTTGAAAAGGCATGACACAAAACTAAAAGAACGCACCAGGACAACACGTTTTCTGCCCTACTTAGACAGACAGCACGAACATGGGCAGTTCCTCATGAGTTGCCGGCATATCATAGGAGACTTGATTTTCGTACATATGATCCGCCATTACCTACAATATTTCTTGAAAACAGTATTAGTGTTTGACAAAAATAACCGTTTCACGACAAACGCAATAGTGTCATGATGTTAGATGAGCCAGTTGGCGTACAAAAATCATTCCGTCAGCGTCTGGGTGCGCCCAATCTGGAACGACCTAACAGAGTCTGTCATAATTGCGACGTCGGCAATTGAATTCAGTCGCAGACGTGATGCGCATACTGGGTAAACCAAAGTGAGTATTCAGATAACTTGCATCTCGGGAACATTGCAGTGTAATGATGATACCTTCGACCTTTTGATGCTGATGATAACTGACTGATGTCTATTGCATTTTGCTGTGTGCTTGTTATAGACTTCATGGGTGATGGTTGAATTTCTGTTCAACTCGATATGCTAGGATTTCCTCTTGCTATCTCTATGCTGCTAACCCTCTGAAAGTGTAACGATCTTTCCACTTGCTTTGCTTTCCAAACCGTCCAGCACACATTCAAATGTACATTGATATTCGCAGTTTCTATGAACCTATGAACTTTCTGTGAGTTCTGTTCACACTGCATAGTTCCCGTGTTAAACTTTCCCGGGTGGGAATTAAGTGTAACCAGTTGATCATATCAAAAGTAATGTCCTTCCGGTTACTGCTGCCGATTGGGAAGTAAACGCAAGGGTCAATCATTTTGTAGGTTAAAATGGTTAACATTGGAGTCCAGCTTATATGGCCTCTGAGAAGTCCACTGGATTATGAAACCATTAACGTTTTCCACCTAGTTGATATGAATAACTTCACCTCATAGAATTTGGCAGAGCATTAGCCCAACTGGAATCAAGGTCAAGCTAGAGTTGATTAGGAACGTTCATGAGTAGGGATGGTAACAATCCTGTTGGTAGCAGTTTATGCACGGCAATGTTCAGCCGATCGTTATTGTTCAGCGAAGAAGCAAGGATTACTGCAATCAGAGAGAAGAACGCGCTAGTGGAATGTACAATACACAAAGTAATTGTGCAGTTAAGATGGTGTACGCCAAATACCATCAATATTTACAGACGATAGTGAAAGTAGACGGTCGTTCCACATTGACGGTCCAGACGAAATAGTCCATTTTGCCAAACACAACTCTCTACACCTCCTCATCAAGTTTAAGATGTCTCGATATCAGTTTCGCGTATTTCACTGTTAATTTAAGATGTCCCAAGCGGGTTCCCCGGGTTTCAACGGCGAACGGGGTTGTGCGGCTAATTTGCACGCGGGTTGGCTGAGAGACCCAAGGTTTGATTGGTTCCCATGGAGTAAGGGGACACAGAACTGTCGGGCGCAGAAAGAAAACGAATCTAGCTTACTGCACCCATTTGCTACACGTTCGCTGTGCGCGCTGAGCGCGAACACACACGGGTACCGCTGACAAACCGACTGTCTGTCTGTAGGGTTACACGAGCGATCCAATCAGGTTGGCCTGAGCTTTGGTCGTCGTCATTGTGGTCAAAATGACCAGACATGTCAAGCAAGCCCTGTCTCAGGTGCTGGAGCAGTGTTTGTCCGTGTAAGTTTGACGACCGCCGTAACAGCTGGGGGCAGGGCTGAACCACCCAGAGTGATCAAATGATGGTGGACCCTAAGCCCTGGCAAATAGTGTCCGGGACAGTTGGCCGACCGTTGCAAATTCACACTGGCTTTGGTTGATTCAGGCGTGACTCAGGCAAGACAAACTACCTCATGTGAGTGGCACTGGAGTCTGCCGGCTGATGCCGATGCTCATATTGGGGAATAGACACTTATTCACGCCAATGTCTTCGGCGCACACGCGTTTTGCCCCGGCAGAACTGAGAACCAGAGCCAGGCACATACACAGGATGTACTGTTCGTTCGGGTGCTTACAAGTTCAGATTCACCTCCAGTGGAACGAATGCACAGTCTCAACGAACATGAATATCACCAACCCTTATCGTCTGTGTATACCAAACGAGAACAGCTGTGGAATCAGCACAGTGTCACAACAGGCATGCTACGCCTCTACTTCAGCTACTTCCGATCAGTGGGCAAGTGTACCGACATGTTCCCTCAATGGTTCGGAACTCCACTATTGTGCACAGCTAAGAAGATCAAATCAGAACAGCCGACTAATGGATTTGAACGGCACGGGGAAAAAGAATTGGGTTACCTGAATTCATACATTCCTAACTTAGGGAAACCCGCATGAAGCTTAAAAGATGACTTGCTGAGAAATGTAAAATTTTTTCAGCGATTCAGCGATTGATACACGGGTTCGAGGCAGAGGCCCAAGGGTCCCGGATCCAGTCGGTTTTTCTTTTTCAATTGCAAGCGGGCGTCTGTTGATCTGAAAGGCATTCATGGAAAACAGGGTGTAGCACCGCTTTTGGGAATTACAGTAGATATCACAAAACAAGCTAAGATTACTCGTATAAAAGGGTATTTAGAAAATGCGAATCAAGTAGTGATTTGAGGCCGTCGCTAGATGCCCTACTGACAACCTCAGCAGGAAGGCTGTTCCAGAAGTTAACAACCCTATACGAAAAGAACTGCTGCCTAAGAAAGGTCCTAGGACGAAGCTTGAATGGTTTCCTGTTATGTCCTCGCCGACCGTCATCATTCGATACAGTGAAGAACTGATCAACGAGGCCTACTC
>JTDE01001373.1:72995-85695 GCA_014338405.1 Paragonimus skrjabini miyazakii | reverse complement strand
TTTGGTGGGACTTCTGCCGAGCGCGTGCACACTATTTCGATAGTCTTTCCTTGTCCTCCGTCTTCCTGGCATTCGCAGCTTGCCCTTTTGTTCCTGAACGTTGCCTGTGGGTAACATACTACTTGTGAGTAGTATATTACTCACAACGAAACTGCCTGTCATACAACATTACTACTACAAGGGTTAGAAACAAAATGACCGGGACCTGCCCTAAAGTTATTATTTTGTGTACCCACTAGAAGGTCATTTGCTCAAAATTCTGGTCGCAGTAGGCTACTCAGTATCTACCATGAACCTGACCGTGCGCAACCTCGTTGCGGGAACGCATTAGCAAATTTAATTTCATATTGAATTTGAGATGAGGACATTTACGAAAAAACGTTTCCAGTTAAAGTCAAATGAAAAGAAATGTATCGGTTATTCAGAAGTGTGAGTAACACGGTGGATTTCGGAGATGATTTTTATTTTCGATGTTATTGGTCACTACCACACTTTTTCGAGAAAGTATGAAAAGACTTCTTCCAACACCGTTGGGTTATTGATTACTCAGAAAAATTAGTCACCACTACATAGCCCTCAATATATTGACACTATATTTGTGTGGTGGATTACCAGGCCGGAGGTGCGAGTATTCCGACACAGCCGACTACCTCAACGCGGGAAGGTACGTCCAAAAGTCCACAACGAGCGGATCCGGGACAGCATGGGCGACCGGATGAGTCATCGTTCGACTGGATCGGACCAACGGGCGAGACATGGCAGGCAAAATAGAATGGATGACCAGATCGGGAGCGCAATTACTCCAACACTCGGAGGAATTTCTCGACACGATCGTAGAATACGGTGAAAGCCCATAGTGATTAGACTACAGACAACGCGAGCGACCGGATGAGCCATTGCTCAACGAGGTTGAACCAACGGATGAGGAGTAGCAGGCGGAAACCCCCATAGAATGCGTCGATCATACACAAACCGGCAGAAGTGCATGCGATGTGTGGGCCGAAACCGGGGATTGTTGCGAACTGGAATTCTGACTCATTACCGCGAACGCGCACTTACCATGGTAACAAGCAAGTAGGACAATAAATATTGTGCTTTATTGGACGTCTTTTCGTTACACTTGGGTTACAGTTTTGAAAGCGCATAGATAAAGGCTGAAGATAAGTTGCACAAGGTTTTCGATTGACCGCAGCTTCTGACTACTCACAGACATGTTGGCCAGCTCTTTTATGGTAATTGTTTGTGCTAGACGGATGCATAGTTCGTAGCAGGTGATGAGAGCAATGGAAGACACTTCATTTCTAAATTAAATCTGTTCTGGTACGTTGACAGTGTCTTGAATGCTGTACCAGTTTACGTAACCTATAACGATGAAAACATACACTAAAGCACATAATGAAAGCAAAACCTATATGGATGATGTAGTGTCACAACCCCTTTCAATAGAAATCATGTGATCTGCAAGTATGGATGGCTAACTAGGATCAGAGTGTTAATGTGTGTTGTACAAAATCAAACGGTCCCGTGATTTGTAATGATCACGAAAATGTTCTGCCATTTCTTCGAACGGAATAGTCAACCACAACTGTTTAAATCACAAACGTGCGGTGCTCCTAACTATACAGTTTGACACAATCACGATAGGTGATCACGAACATTCAATAGCTCCATTTGTTTCAAAAACAATACTTAGCAGTTTTATAGATCGTCTTGAGATCCTTCTCATTCAGCCACGGTTAGATGTCACTCATCTAACAAACGTGGCCCGGCTGGTCTACTAATGGACACGCTTAATTCAACTCCCGCTGAAAGGTATTCTTATTTATTCCCGAGTGAATCTAATTTATTCCCTAAACTACTGTATTAAACATCCACTTATATAAATACCTTAGATCTTTATCGATAGACTTTCCCTTGTATATGCATTCATTATACTGACAAGTTTTCCCATCCTGTGCAGAAGCAACTCGAAACTAATTACTCTCCGCACGCAATCACACTATCTGCAAGAATTTTCTCTAAGAAGCACTGATTGATTTGCATTTATGATTTATTCTAACTGTTATTACTGTCATATATTATAAAGACCCCAAACAAATCTTGAATCGTAGATCGCTTAATTACAGTAGAGTGGTTTGGGACTTTCATTGTAATGATTTAAACGCCATATTTAGTTTGTCTCCTACTTCCCAATCATAAATTTTTCTGTGAGTACAGTCGAATTACTGCATTTCCACTGTTGCGTTTGTTGTTGCGGCCAGTAAAAAACAGGACGAGAAGAGAGAGCAATGAAACTGTGAAATCAGTTCAAACCGGTCAAATCTAAAGCTGATTTTAAAAGAAATCTGGACTTCATGCGAGCATAATTTCATTCTATGTCATTAGATAAGCTTGCTCTTGAAGTGTTATCATTAGGATCTAAAAGCTGTTGCCCAAAAGCAGATTTAGACATTTTGTTTTAGAAGGCCGGTGTGAAACCTTTGTGATCAATTGAATGACCTTGAGCCGTTGATGAAACCAACTTTAGTTCAGTTATGTTCGAAATACCTCAATCAAAATGTTGCAGCTAGAAATCTTCTGACGGGAAAGCACTTAATCTCATCAAAGTGGAATGGCAATTTAATGATTTCCAGAGCTGACAAAGTCGACTACTGAATCAAAATGATTGTACCACTGGGAAGCAAACCCTATGTGTTAACCTAGAAAAGAAACGCATGGTAGAGCACATTCCTATGTGGTTATCAACTGCAATACGAAAAGACAATCTGCTGACTGTAACAAGCTCTAAGAACCCGGCTTCACTGATCGCCAAACAGATACGAGCAGCTGGTTGCCTAATTGACCACGTCAAATTGTCCAGAATATTGTTACGTAACGGCAACCTGAAATTGTTAACATTCAGAAAACATCGACTAGTTTTGTGTTCATAGAAGACGCTGCTGCAATCTCTCTCTCCCAACATATTGAATTGATTACACTATTAGCCCAAAAGGCCAGAACTATGTGCTTGGTTCGTTGACGACTAATCAGAGCAAACCGAAATGTTAACTTCTCACGATATTCATTTCTCTCTGTTCTGATTAAATAGAAAAAATGGACGGAACAATGGCAATTGAGGAAGCACGTTAAAAAAAAGTGCCCAAATGTATTAAAGAAAAGGGAACGATTGATTAAGCGACCTTTGAAAGAGTCAAATTAATAGCCAATGAATGTCTTAGATATAATGAGTTGCTCAAGTTGCATAAAAACGGAGAATCGTTGCGACCGAATTTAGACATGTGTAATCCATCGCATCATACAAAAGCAAAATGGCTAACTGAGTTGTTAGAGTGAGCTACATTAAAGGAGACAAGATACCATTGAAATTGTTGACGGGTAAAAGCAACTGAACGTGACTGATAATTGCTTATTCACATCTGACGTAAAATCCAACTGTACAATTATTTTAACCACTCAACCAACCGAGTATCTTGGCCAGTATATTACGAGTACTGGCATCAATGAGGGGATATCAGTAGAGAAATCAACACAGCTAATCAATCGCTGCGTTAAATAGACATTAAGTTGAACATTTAAAACGACGGTGATGAACAACTGCTTTCGATAATTCCTCAGCAGATAAACTGAATATCATCCACAACTGATTGTACCTGTCACATTTCCATAGACTTTTCAGTCGGCCCATTTCGAACAGCAGAAGCACTAGACTCGAGTTTCACTCTCTCGCCAGTAGTGCATATCATCGCCAGGGACTAGAACACAGGCCACGTTCTTGATGAGACAACCGTGTTGCCCACTGCTCCACTAACCTCAAATTGGACAACACCGAATTGTCATATTGTGGGAGATTGTCAGGCAGGAAGTGCGAGCATTCCAACTCTCGGCGGAATACCCCTACACAGGGGGAGGTGCGTTCAAAAACCCAAGGTGAGCGGATGGAGAACGGCGTGGGCGACCGGATGAGTCATCGCTCGACCGGATCGGACCAACGGGCGAGACGTGGCAGCCGAAATAGAATGAATGACCAAATTGAAGGCGTGATTATTCCAACACTCTCAGGAATATCTCGTCACGGCTGTAGAGTACGTTCAAAGCCTACAGTAGATAGACGGAGGACAGCACGAGCGACCGGACAAGCCATCGCTCAACGAAATCGGATAAACGGACGAAGAATAGCAGGCAGAAAACCCCCGAGTAGAAGGCGCTAATCACACGCCTAAATCGGGTAGAAGTGCACACGACGCGTGAACGGAAACCGGGGGGTGTTGTGGACTGGAATTTTGATTCAAAACCCCGAGCGCTCGTGTGGCATGGTAACTAGCGAGTTGGACAATAAAAATTGTGATTTATTGGACGCCTTTTCGCTACAATATGTGAACGCTCAACCACTTTCGCTCGTGAGTAATGACCAGGTTTCCCGATCGCCTGGGGAGGAGACAACGTAACTGTCCTGTTAACTCCAATGGATGGCCCCTCTACTAGGACTTCTCTCCAAGTTGAAATCACAGAAATCATTAACTTGTTCATCTGTATTTTGATTACTGATGTATGGTAGCGGATTTTGTTTTTTCATATAAATTGAACATCACCCACAACAGATTGCAGCTGTCGCATTCCCATAGACTTTCAGCAGACTTTTAGCGCGTTATGTCAATTATCAAAAGAACTTGTTCGTCACCGTTGTGTTCCACGACTCAATGGGTATTTTCACGAGATTATACATTTTAAAGGATAGTTGCTAATCTTTTAGATGAATGATACTTTCATGTCATTGGTGGAAATTAGTTCACTGATTCGCCACATAATCTTCGAACTGTCGATACCATCGGTATGGTGGATGAGTTGAAAAGTTTCCATGAAATGATGATGACGTTCAAATTTACCACCAGTAAAATCGACCTTTCTTTAGAGCTTAAATGGTCTGCAAAGCATAGCGTTTTTAAATGTATCTGTTGGTGAGGAAGGCATGATACAACAGAAATTACACCGTAACGGAATTTAGATGGGGTCACATATAAAAAACTTTAACACTTTCGTATCATTGAAGCAGAGTAAGAATTTAATCCAGTAACTGATAGACAACTGCGAAAATGTGCTCTAAACGACACCATAGCAGAGAAAAGCCAGTGTCTAATTTAGATACTCGTTAATAATGGCTATCCGAAACAGTTTATTCGTAACGATATGCTAGTAAACACAATATTGGACAAACCGCAAACTATAGTTTGGTTATATTTCATTAGCATCCAGGAATGGTATATTTACCAAACATATAACCCAGTGAACTGATTCAGCAAAGGATAGCACTTATTCCGTAGCTCAACTATCCGCTCAGTTTAATTCCACACCACTTTTACCTCCCTAGCTGAAACATATATTACCAGTATACAATGAATTTTGTGTTTAACGTTGAAGTTTGCCTTATGGCACAATCTAAATAGAGGGCACAACATAATAACTATATGAACTCATCCCGGAACACCATCTGATGTGGTTGGTTTAAGAATTCATAAAGGTTAGTTCATTTACTTTCGCTCCACTCTGAACCAAATTGGACCATTTGATCAGCTCGGTCGATTTATTTAAGGTGATCTGTCGAGTCTGTAGGTCACAACCGGAACAGATCAAAGATCTTTAAAACTGCGTTCCCTTGATCCAATTCACCAATAACGATAGAAGACATACGTCGCGAGATGTTAACATTTCGTTTACTCTCTTCAGTCACGAACGTAAAACGTTGGAATATATAGGACATGCGGATAGCAACAACAATAGAAACAATGAACAAGCTATGCTAATCAATACTCGCCGTCCGGTCCTGTGTGTGCATAAACTGTTGGCTGTTGCCCTGGAACTGATTATAGCCCTTGTTTTGTGTAAACCCAATTGTTGATTGTTTCTATTGTTGTTGCTATCCGCATGTCCTATATGTTCCAATGTTTTACGTTCGTGACTGAAGAGATCAAAGATCGTACATTAATGAACTTAGATGTTATCGAATTCCTCCGTTATACACTCACGAACATCCAGCCAGATCAATAAACCATTCAGGTATTCGTGCGTAAACGTGGGGATTTCTTGACAGACTTTTACATCCTACGTGACTGATATCACGTAACTGGTTCCCATGAATTGGATCGAGCTGACGAAACTACACACTATCACTCACTCCACTGAGGTACAATTTGTCATGCTACCGTTGGAATCCATGTAACTATGTTGTATATAATCTAATATTGAAACGCTGGACACAAGTTTGTTCGCTACGCGCCTCTTCTCATAACTAAATCGGGTCTAGTCACGGGACTTAATCTAGTTATTGCATCTCCCCTTGTGCAACTAGACAATCTGAGTATTACTGACAAATAGTTGTTGTTAGATATGAACCGTCGGTTTTGTTAAACGCAAGTTCGTCCGTACTTTAGTCAATAATTTAGTTTCACAAGCATTAGGACCGTCGTCTAGCAACATACTGAGGAGATTTAATGTGGGTTTTATTCAACTTCGTTGATTTTGTCAAAGTAGCTCTCCTGTGAGTGTCTTTCAGATTATGCACAAACTTCTGTTATATTGTTATTCAAAGAAATTAGATAGAAAGTACGTACTTCGATTTGCCTCTTCACATCATATGGTGTAGACGGTTTGTGATCAAGTAAACTGTGAAGTTTTAGAAATATTTAGATTATTGTAACGTACGGGGACAATTCGAACTAGGTTTTGTAAACAAATAGGCATGATTGATATCTCTCTGTAGGATTATTTAATTTTCAAATGTTAACAATGCTCTCATCTGCTGGTCACGTGAGAAGATTGACGGAACATGGCGCAGCCAAACATAAGATAGATAAGCTGAACCACTATTTTTCAGAAAATATGCAATTCACAGATGATGTGCAGATGGGAAGTTATAAACGTTTATGTGCACCCGATTAGTGTTGGGTTGTTTAGCAATAAAAATCGGCAACAAATACAACGATTGAAATAATCGTAATAATAATCATCATAACCAGCGGTCGACATTGATTTACCATTGTCATATAATCATTAGAAGGGCAGTTCCCTTGTTTGGACACAATGTAAGGGCTTTTACAGAACCTAGTGCATTGTAAACCAGATTTTTAAAAAACATCAACGATAAACATACCGATCGACTGCAAACATAATGAAATGCCGATATGAGTAAAAAAAAAGTCATCTATAAAACCACACCTCAGTGGTGTCTTTGAGCGGTTTTATTCGTTTTCGTCCCAGAATGAACAAATTAATCAACCGACAATGGCATTCGTGTCACTTAGTTCGATTTATACTTATCTCCGTCAACATGTATAGTCGGAAAATGTAAACCACGAGGGGATCTACGCGGCATTTCAGCTGGCTCTATAATAATTAACTTACCGGCAATATTTAAAACATTGTGTCCATTTGAGCCATTTGAATAGACTTGTCGGAAAACACGAATTACGATCTGAATTCATTTCGCACACTCACGTCGGTCAAGATCGTGACTAGCATGAAAACAAAACAAGACTTAAATGAAACACTCAAAGGCACATCAGGCTGGATCGTGTGTGGTATTCACAGCTAAACCTACGGTAGGTAAAGGCTGACCGACAGTTGTTTTGTGTTCCAACAGCTGATTAACAGGGCTTCCATATACTTGAGGGCGTTCATCAACACCTCAAATGAAGATGTGATATTGACGCTGTGGCCGGTTGTCGATAAGTGCCTTGCAATGGATGAGACGGTGTTTCGTCCTCGCCGAATGTCAGTCAGTGACATTTGTGGGAACAGGGCTAGCTTTACTGCATTATACACACGTTTCAACACGGCACTGATCATCTTTTCAAAGACGTTCATCATACTGTCATCTTTGAAGGGGATTTTGATATAGACAGCTTTTCTAGGTACTACCACGGTTGCTTTTTCCGCAGGAGTACGTTTAGTCCGTCTCTGGATGAAACATTGGAGAAAATTGTTGGCACGAAGCGCTTTATGCAACACTGTTTGTTCAACTTGTAACCTATCCTGGTAACATAGTTTTGTTGCTTTGTAAACCATGTACGTACTAGTGACGTTTTACATACTACAGGAGCAAAATTCATGTTGGCTTACGGTACACTGAACGTTCAATAGATCCTGTAACGAGATGAATTCCTCAAAACAATCTAATCAGCTCATCGGTGACGGCTGATGAAATCAGTCATCATTGCAAACCAGTCAGGCCTTCGGTGACGGCGGACGAAATCAGTCACCAGCAAAGCACGGGTGTGAAAGTCGAGCCGGCTAGGAGGAGACGTGAAAGTAAGCGTGGGTGTCGCGCTAGCACGAGGAACCAATCAAAGCGCAACGGCTATGAAATTGGCCCTACTTGGCCACTTGGTCGCGAAGTGGCCTAAACAAGCGGACAGTGGTTCAACGAGTAAATGGCCATATTTGGCCACTATTTCATGTTATATATTGACAGGCGTTTCATTCATTTGTCAAACTTTTAGTAGGCAATGCAGCGTGTTTTCCCGCAGTCGTGTTCTTCCTGACTCCGCATAAGTAGACTGGGTGAAGCCTCATAACAGGGATCCAGGTATTGCAGTCAAACCGTAATAGAACGTTTGGCAGAGGAAAGGCGCGTTACCTCACATCCGATAGTATTCACCGATAACTACCACATATTTTTTATATGAAGCTTCACACTTTAGCCTAATTGGCAACGACAGTAGCATCTTGGGATTATGAAAATGACAAACGATTGTATTATAATCGTTCCAGAGTTGTACGTAGCATGCGTTACTGCCTAACCGAGAAGCTTACCTATCGAAAATTCTAAAAACCAATTGATTATCAGAAAGCTTACAGACTGGAAACAGGGAAATTAAGATGACAAAATAAATGTCGACTTTTCTGATACAAGCATGTGGTGAAAAAATTAGAGTGATCAGGATAAAAGATCCTTAATCGAACGGTATACAGCAAGCTGTCTTAGACATCCGGAGAAAAGGAAGTTTGACTGTCCACTGCTTTAATCAAACGGAAAAGCTTGAATTCTTTGTACAACGTTTTGGATGTTACACTCTTCTAAATTTGCTACTGAGTACGTTTTTGAGAACAGGTAACTATTCACTGAATTGTTTCCAGGGCTGGCTGTCGGTAAAAACAGTGTAGCGTCGTCAACAGCTCCAATGTACAGAAATGTTCTAATCGCAATCTTCATAGGTTCACAGGTAACTGACAGTATACCTGAAAGTTTCTGCTTAAATCTTTGTGTGGCCAAGTTATCGTTTTCATCGGTTGTCTTACAGAGGGGCATCAATCTAACGCGTTGTTCTATCATCGGTTGACTTTCCTGCTTTTGCTCGGCTGGGTCTGACATAATGGGATGGGCTACTTTCACTGGATTCGTGAAAGAAACTCAAAGTATAGAAAGCGGCTTGAAAATACACGAGATTGATATCATATATTATTGTCGCCATCGACCACTTGATCACCTAACCCATGACATTCACATAATGTATTTTGGTTGGAAAGAATTATATAGATACATTGAAGACAATTATTCCAGTCATACAATATAACAACATTCATTACACCACTTGATGCGGATTGATTTCCATAAACAAAATGACGGATGCCAATGGCGGAATGTTAGATAATTCCATCATTTTAGGTCTTAGGATGAAGTAAACCTGTACCATCCTACATAGGTTCTGGATACAGGCTACTATGCGCAATTGTGGTTGTTAACTGTAACCAGTTAAGGACCTATCGAACAGTAAACTTTGAAAACGTGATGAATTAATCCGTTGAAATTCTTGTTGGTAAAACTGATTAGGTTAGCAGTCGTTTGATGAACATACGCAGAAGTGTAATCAAAGTGGTTTAGTGTCACATTTAATCTCTAGTGAAGTGGGAAAAACACAATGTTACAGACATAATGTAAAACCCTGCATTATAACCTTTTCCGATGGGCCTCCTAAGGAGTGCTGTAATCGGAAGCATATGCACATGAGAAACTAGGTCGAGTGAAGTATTTCATGGTTAAGTCAACGTGCATTATGCCACAAGTGGTTGGTCGAATCCGAAGATTACCAGATGAGTTTAGGATTATCTGTCTGATCCATTATAAAGGCCGGATCCTTAGGATACATTAGCAAGTTTAGACACAGCGTGCAATATTTCGAATGGTCTTTTGCGGCAAGATATACGCACATTTCATTCGAAAGATCTGTTCACATTCAACTGACTTGGAATACCCTGTCTTTATGAACGATTTGACAAACTAGGTTAGCGAATTATAATGTGATGACTGCGATACCAGTGGTATAAACAGAAAAAACCAGTAGGGAGATGAAGGTACGTGTTACCTAGCATAAAAGATGCACACGATTCTCTCCATACCAATTTTGAGTATTAAAGAAATATACGTGTTAAATCGCCCCGCTCGGGTAAGGAGAACACGAGTCGGTAAGACACAAGTACGAAGTGTATCGATTGGTTCCGTGGTACAGGCATATAAAGGATGAATAGCCAAAGACAAGCGATCAATAATTAATTGGCGATTCGGCAAACACTTGTACACGTGATTGGTTAAATTGTTGCATGACTTATCTGGCATAGGTTAGGACGCGTGATTGCGTGGGCGTATGAGCGCGAGACTGACTGTCCGATTCCGATCCAACAATACGGCTAATGTGTTACGTGCACTACCACACAATCTTAACACTCCAGGTCTATCATCCTATTCGAGACGATGTTATGCTAAGTCGTTCGCCACATTCACTCATCACGTATTCATCAACCGCACCGACAGTGAACTCTTGTGTGAAGTATGTTCGAAGAGATAACCATCAGATTAAGCTCCATCAGATGAGCATCGGACCTGGCCAGTTACTTCATGTACAACAAACACTGTCACATCCAATGTAAACATCATGTGTTCTCAGTTCCTTTGTGAATTTTCTTTCGATAGCATCCATCTTTATGAATGGTACCTAGGGAGACTGAACTTAGAGGTCACAACACACCGGTAACACTGTTCCACTCCTTCATTGTAGTCTATCACCGAATTTTTACATACTCTGATAACAAACGAATAGTCGTTCCATCCATACACTTCATTTTAGACTCTGACGTTGCTAACACAGTCATGTGTTTACATTTTCTCGATCAAACGTTGAGGGTGTTATGCTCCTATTCGGGTGTCGTCAACAGTAAACTTTACAGGTTGTAACACCGGTAAAGAGAACAAGTGACTCAATAGTTGTACACACTATATTGTCAGATTTACAAGTGATAGCCTCATTCTTATTGCGGTGGGTTACCAAACCGGAGGTGCGAGTATTCCAACTCTCAGCCGAATACCTCAATGCGGGAAGGTACTGTAGCGAGAAGGCGTCCAATAAAGCACAATTTTTATTGTCCAACACGCTAGTTCACATGCTACGCGCGCGCTCGCGTTTATGAGTCAGCATTCCAGTCCACAACACCCCCAGGTTTCCGTTCACGCGTCGTGTGCACTTCTACCCGGTTTAGGTGTGTGATTGGCGCCTTCTACTCGGGGGGCTTCTGCCTGCTATTCCTCGTCCGTTTATCCGATTTCGTTGAGCGATGGCTTGTCCGGTCGCTCGTGCTGTCCTCCGTCTATCTACTGTAGGCTTTGAACGTACTCTACAACCGTGTCGAGATATTCCTGAGAGTGTTGGAATAATCACGCCTTCAATTTGGTCATTCATTCTATTTCGGCTGCCATGTCTCGCCCGTTGGTCCGATCCGGTCGAGCAATGACTCATGCGGTCGCCCACGCCGTTCTCCATCCGCTCACCGTGGGTTTTTGAACGCACCTCCCCCTGTGTAGGGGTATTCCGCCGAGAGTTGGAATACTCGCACTTCCTGCCTGACAGCCCCCCACAGTACGTCCAAAAGTCCCCAACGAGCGGATCCGGGACAGCATGGACGACAGGATGAGTCATCGTTCGACTGGATCGGACCAACGGGCGAGACATGGCAGGCAAAATAGAACTGACGACCAGATCAGGGGCGCGATTATTCCAACACTCAGGGGAATATCTCGACACGATCGTGAAATACGGTCAAAGCCCACAGCGGATAGATGGCGGACAACACGAACGACCGGACGAGTCATCGCTCAACGAAATGGGACCAACGGACGAAAAATGACAGGTGGAAAACCCCCGATAGAAGGCGCCGATCACATACTTACACCGGGCAGAAGTGCCAACGATGTGTGAGAGGGGATATTGTGAACTAGAATTCTAACTCATTAACGCGAGCGCGCATAACACGGCAATCAGCGTGTTAGACACATTATGTGGGCGGAGGAATGAGTCGTTGGCCGTTGAAGGCGCGACCAATCAGAACGCAGCTTGAGTTCTTACACGAGCGTGGGGTCACACAGGCGGCCTTGACGCGTATACAACAGAGGCATGCAGCGGCACGCAGATGCTAGCAGTTAAACAGGTTGGTGAAATATGTGTGTAAGACCATAAACATGTGACTGCTCACGGGAACAGTAAGGTCTTCAGGTTCCCAAAGTGAGTCCGCAACCTGAATTGCATCTTAACAATAAAAAACATTCCGCATTTAGTTTCCCAGATAAAGACAAATGATAAAAGACAAGATAAAAGACAAATGATTTCTGTGATTTCAACTTGGAGAGAAGTCCTAGTCGAGGGGTCATCGATTGGAGTTA